>JASKGM010019837.1:7347-30678 GCA_034509205.1 Ceratonia siliqua
ATTATTTTAGGCCTATTAATGTAATAAAATTTTTATATTATTATATGTTTGATGTAGTAATATAATATATATATATAATAATTTTTTATGTGATTATTAATAGAATAATAATATTTTAATATATAAAACTAATATTAAATTCATGTTTATCACTATATATTGCATATTTTTAATGATGCGAGTAATTATTATCTAATTTTTATGGGAATAAAAATCATAAATTTATGAATTTATTGTTTTGTTCATTTTTAAAATTTAAAAAGATATTTTGAAATTTAAGTGAGTAGAATTTTGTGACGTTTTAAACTTGACTATTATAAAAAATAATTTTACTTATTATTATTATTATGATGATATTTTTTTTGTCACTTTAATTTTTGATGAGTGATAATAATAATAATAATTTTTTGTTATTTGTTTATCATTTTAATTTGAAATGAGTATTTTTTATGAATTTTTTATTGTTTAAATTGTATTTGATAAACAAATATAAATATATAAAAACATTCAATTTATCTGAATTGTTATTGTTATAATTTTTTAAAAAAAAATACGTCTCAAAAAAACATAAAATAAGGCAGACAATCGTGTCACGATTTAACTTTCCCGGATCGGATTCCTGTAATTGGCTCAAAAATATTTTGTTAAACAATTATTATTACCACTTTTAGCAATTGTTTGTATTAAGGGGTTGATTGAAACAAAATTACATCCGAGTCCAGCGTTCTGATTTCCTTTTTCCCAATAGATGGAGGAGTAAGGCAGGGACATATTAGTCATTCGATTCAACTGATATAAAAATGGATTGAATTTAGACAAAGAGAGGAGAGGTTGAGGAAGCCGTGTGAACAAGATTGCAGACGCAAGAGTCGGACGCGGGGAACTTCCCTCTCATTCCCTAGTGACCGCCAAAGACTCTTACAAGCTCTCTTTGACTTCCATTCTCTCTGTCATCTCTTTCTCCCCCATTTCTGCCGTTGTTCCTTCGAATTCAGGATGCACAAGTCTCGGGATCAACGGCCAAGATCTGCTAAACCAGCCACCATTCATGGCTACGCGCAGTCTGGTGACCTTCTCGGATTCCAGAGGTTACTTCGAGATAACCCATCTCTTCTCAACGAGAGAAACCCCGTTGTAAGATCTCGTTTCTCTTCTCTTGAATGCATTTTTTTACGAATTGGGCATTTCAAAAAATGGATTATTGGTCTTTTTTTCGAAAGATTTGTTGGTTTCCATTATTCTAGATTGGAAAGATTTTTTATGGCATTCTGGATTAGTCTAGTATGTGGATCAATGCCATTTTTAATGCGTGGGTTCGCGTTAATTAAGGATTTAATATTCACATGAATTTAGGTCTACTTGATCATGCCTTTAGCAAGCGGGTATAATCTGACTGCTGCTTTACGGTGAGGTTTTTCAATGTGACTTATGCATGACTATCTCGTAGGCCTCTGGTGGGGATACATTACAACATTAAATTAGCTAGTAGGAGAGGGTGACATGCGTCTTGAATACAAGTCTAGCTGGGGAATGACAATTAGGATAAGATACCTTATATGCCTTGGTTATATTTCCCGAGGGAGGCTGGGAATCATTAAAATTGGCCATAGTGCCTTTCTTTTGCAAATGCCAGCTAGGTTAAGAATCAAAAGAAAAATGTGAGACAAGAATAGTGCTGTGGGTGTTGAATATTTATATGTTAGCCACATTGGTGAGGACTTACGAGGGTAAAGCTTTGTGGCAGTCACTATTTACGGCATGCTGTTCTTTGGTGTTTTTGGTTGTAGACTTGTAGTGGAGTGCACAAGTTTTCAAGGAGAAGACTTCTATCCTAAGTCATGTAATAAAATTAAGGTGGGTGCTATGCTACTTATGGAGTAGCAATACTCCATGAGAGGGGGGAGTGCTACTCCATGAGTAGCTTAGAAATGGCCTAAAACTAAAAAAAGGGTGGTGTGTGCTTCATTAATCATTAGTAAGTATATTGCTTGGTTATATCTGGTTTTAACTTTATTGGATTTCATATGGCTTCTCTTATTGTGTTTCTATTTGTTGTCTGAGGCTCTAATCTGTCTTATATGCAGATGGCTCAAACACCTCTTCATGTTTCTGCTGGTCACAATAGGTCTGAGATAGTTAAATTTCTTCTTAATTGGCAAGGACCAGATAGAGTTGAGTTGGAGGCCAAGAATATGGTAGATACTAAATAATAGCTTTTCTTGAAGTTCTTGTTAGAAAGTAAATCTGTGTAATCTAGATTACAAGTAAATTTTCTCCTAATTCTAAAGAGGTTCCTTTGTATTGCCGTTGCAGTATGGAGAAACTCCCTTGCACATGGCCGCAAAGAACGGTTCCAATGAAGCTACACGATTACTTCTTGCTCACGGTGCTTTTGTTGAAGCCAAAGCAAATGTGAATTTTCTTGTCACCTCATCTGTTATTTAATTTAGTTTAAACCAAGACAGAAGTGTTTAAATGCTCTATCTGAAAGTTTTTTCTTGACCTTGTTCTTGCAGAATGGTATGACACCTTTACACCTTGCTGTTTGGCACTCGCTTCGAGCTGAAGAATGCTTAACTGTGAAAACGTTGCTTGAGTACAATGCTGATTGCAGTGCTAAGGACAATGTAGTAACTTTACATTGATGTTTTAAAGTTATCTTAACATCTTTTCTGAGAAATTCTGATTGATGCTCAAGGCTATGAATTGCAGGAGGGAATGACTCCTTTAAATCATCTTTCCCAAGGCCCTGAAAGTGAGAAACTTAGGGAACTTTTACATAGGCATCTTGAAGAGCAGAGGAAGAGACGGGCTATTGAAGCATGCAGTGAATCCAAAGCTAAAATGGATGAGCTTGAAAATGAAATTGCAAATGTTGTGGGGCTACATGATCTAAAAAAACAACTACGGAAGTGGGCAAAGGGCATGCTTTTGGATGAGAGGCGTAGAGCTCTTGGTCTGCAAGTTGGCAGCAGAAGACCCCCTCATATGGCCTTCCTTGGCAATCCTGGAACAGGTTATTGGTCTCAGACTGTTTTGGATTATAGTATTTTGTATGCAATCAGTTTTGGAAAGATATCTTACTTGGCATTTATTTTCCTTGTTTTTCATTTACAATTTGTGCTTTAAGGTTTGCTATCATTACAGATAATTTGTTTTTATTGAATTCAATCGTTTTCATCAGGAGAATCTTGGCATGATCTTCTCTTTTTATATATATGTTTGTATGACCACCCAATAATTAAAGGAGAGAATTGGGATATAGTCTGAAGTTAATCTACGTATGGATCATTGAGTTGACTTGTTGGCTATTTTCTGTACGCACGTCAGTATTACTAAGGCCATAATATTATGCCAGTCTTGCCCTTTCTCATTGTTTCCCCAATTAATGTAGCCTTACTACTTAATGCTTTTACTCTTTACTGGTTTTGACTGATGGCAGTACACATTGTTACATGACATGTTAGATTGGTTTCATACTTCATTGATCTAGCTTGATTTTTATATAAAATGAAAATGCAGTCAATCAATATTGACTACCTTCTCATTCTGTTCTTACAGTTATTTTCACATATCAGCCCTACATATCTTATATTTATTGACGCCTTTTTCTTCATGAATAGTGCACTTACATTGTTATCTCTCACTTTTCTTTATACAATTTTTCTGTAGTAACTGAAGTTGATTGCTGTTTTAAATAGGTAAAACAATGGTAGCACGGATCCTTGGAAGATTACTCCATATGGTGGGAATTCTACCTACTGATAAAGTGACAGAAGTACAACGCACTGATTTGGTTGGAGAGTTTGTTGGTCATACGGGTCCCAAGACTAGGAGGAAGGTTGTTACTGGCATTGAAATCCTTCTTCTCATATTTCTTCTTTGACATTTAGAAACCAAATTAACCACCTTGCTTAACACAAGTTCAATGTTTAAACATTGTACACAGATAAAGGAAGCAGAGGGGGGAATTCTTTTTGTTGATGAAGCTTATAGACTGATACCAATGCAGAAGGCAGATGATAAAGACTATGGATTGGAAGCCTTAGAGGAGATTATGTCTGTCATGGACAGTGGAAAAGTTGTGGTTATATTTGCTGGATACAGCGAACCAATGAAACGTGTAATTGCTTCTAATGAAGGTTTCTGTAGACGGGTGACCAAGTTTTTCCATTTTAATGATTTCAATTCGGAAGAACTAGCGGAAATTCTTCACATCAAGATGAATAATCAAGCCGTAGATAGTTTGCTATATGGATTTAAGTTGCATAACTTGTGCAGTATAGAAGCTATAGCAGCATTGATAGAAAGGGAAACAACAGAAAAACAGCGGAAGGAAATGAATGGTGGTTTGGTGGATACCATGTTGGCTAATGCTAGAGAAAATTTGGATCTCAGGCTCAGCTTTGACTGTATAGATACAGAAGAACTTACTACCATCACACTGGTAGATTTAGAAGCAGGCCTTCGGCTATTATCACAGTAAGCATACTTTCGGCAAGCTGGTAGGTATTTTGGAAAGATTTAGTTCGGCACACCTCCATGTTTACCATTGGATATTGCACGCTTGCAGTTGCAACTGCATCTTGATTTTGGAAATTCTTTTATATTACTTTTGTAATTGATTATGTCATAATATAGGCCGGCTTATGCCCTTTGGTTTATTTTCCTCTTTCGTTGTATTCTTTGTATCTTATTCATTATTATAAGCTCGTAATAAATCTCTCTTCTAGTTTTTGCCTATTCGAGAAATAGACAAATTGCTTGAGTTTGGACCGATGGTGTTTGTTAATCCTTCATATTCCAGGAGTAATTTTTATTTTTTATTTTTAGTTTTTAGTTTTTAGTTTTTTACTTTTCTTATAATTTTTTTAGAAATAATTTAAAAGAATATAAAAAATTCATAATACAAGTATTTAAAAATAAATAAATAAAAGAAAAAAATTCTTATTTTTTTAAAAATATATTCATGAAATATTGCGGCTAGTATAATAAACCCTGTTTTAATTTACCTTTACATCAAGGTCTTTTATATGGTCATGATTATAGGTGAAAACATATTGTTTATGTTAACTTTTATTTTAAAAAGTTATAAAATAATTACGCGGACTAAAAAAACAATATAAACTTTTCAAAATAATTATTTTAATAATTATGTACAAACTTATTCACCTAGTTGTATCTCCATTTATTGGAATAAATTAAGACAATTTAATTTTAAAAAAGTCACATCAATAATTATAATAAAATTAACCTTTACACAAATTTGAAAGAACACAAGCAACTCCTTGTACCAATTATTGAAAAATTTAGGACATTGCGTGCAAGCCAAAAACAATAATTAGCTACAAGAAAATTTGTTTTTTTTTTTAAATAAGAAGCAAGAAGAGATTCTATTTCAGTATTTCTAGCCAAAATAAAAAACTAGCAAAAAGAGACAAAAGAGACCAGAGAGCAAAATATGTCGCGTATGGTACAAATACTGTACTAACCGCAATAACGGGGCGTACGAGGGAAAGCCAGGAAACCCCATTATCTGGTTATCCTAACGCCCCGTCTTCTCTCTCTTCCCAGTTGCCACAGATAGAAGAAGAATGGTGTTAACTTCTTTTTCTATAATTTCTTCTTCATCTTCATTTCCCTCGATTTCCAATGCCGATTCCCCTTCTACTTCCACTCCCACTAGAATCAGACACTTCCATTCTCCTATACGAAGCCTTGGGTTTACCAGACCCCTTCAGTTCTCTTCACTCTACAGTTCATTTCCATTTATCCCAGTCGTTAGAGCTTCTTCCAACCAAACTATAGAGGATGGGTCTGCTGAGCAGTTTTTGCAAAATAATTCCATTGCGGATTTCATGAGATTCAAGCGAGGAGTCGATGGAGGAAATGGAGAGTTGCAGACGGCTGTAGTGAGCTACAAAAAGAAGTTTCCATGGTCCCTTTTGCACCCTTTTCTTCAGGTACGAACTGCAGCCTTTGTATGCCTCAAGGCAGTTTTTTATTTTTTTTCCCCTCTTCTTCCTTTTGAATGGTGTATTGTTTATTATCTTCTGTTATTTCTGATGGTGTAGGTTGATTTGGTTTCAACAATTCACATCGCAGATGAAAAGTACGTCTAACTTTCCTATTGATATTTTAATTTTGGTAGTTCTAAAAGCAACTTATGCTAGTGGTGTTAGTTGTTGACATTCTATAACATTTGTAAAAAGTAAAGGAACAGGGGAAGTCATGGGGATCTGTTGCTGATAAAGAAATGGGGGTAGTCAGGGAAACTGATCGATGTTGAACTATTGGTAAATGGAGGTGTGAAGATTGAATTACTCGACCACAAAATATGGTAGTTCATAATGAATTGGATGAACAAAATAATCAGTGTTTGTAATCTGGGAAAGAATGTTTGTAATGTGGTGGCTTTCTAAGATTGATATTTTCAAACCAATGACTTGACATGACATCCAATTGCATCAGAGAAGGATGATATAAGGTATTAAGGTGCACTTTTTGGTGTAATGCTAATCGACATCCAAAACTAATCACAACATGCATTCGGACGATTGATATTTTCAGTGTTAGTGGCAAATTGCCTAGCTTTTGTGAAATTAATATAATTGCATTTTTTTTTAAGGAAATATAGTATTTCTAGCTTTGACCCTTCTTTCTGTTTTTTTGTTTTTTTTCAGTATACTAATAACCACTGGTACTTTTAGTTGCACTGAACTAATTTGTTTAATGTACATCTTCAAATAGTTTAAATTTGAGTGATCCTCATTTCTTCAAGCAGGTATTTTCTGACCCTCCAGAAGGATCTTGAACCCTATGATTGTGTCCTTTATGAAATGGTGGCTAGCAGGGAAAGTTTAGAGAATAGAAGGAACCCTACTGCTACAAAAAGGTTAAAAGGCTCTCGCACTAGGGGTTTTAACATTTTGGGATTCGTCCAACGACAGATGGCTCGAATTCTCATGCTTGATTTCCAATTAGACTGTCTCAATTACCAGGCTGCGAATTGGTACCATGCAGATCTTGACTATGAGACCTTCAAACTACTTCAGGTTTGGGCCCTTAATTTTTCTGGCTTACTTCAACATGGTGCACAGATTATGGGGGCTATTCTGAATGCAGGGGTTGGGGAATTACGATTCTTTCAAGCCAATAAATGATTGCATACATTGCTTTAAGTGTCCTTGGCTCCTGGGTCCTGAGTTTTCAACTTTAAAGAAGGGTTGAACACTTGAACTTGAACTCATCTTTAGTTAATAATGGGTTTGAAAGCTGTCACTAATAATTTGACTACCTTACATGTTTTCTTTGCATCATCTTCAGTCCAAAAATGGTGATTTCTACAGTGCTCCTGAGTATCAAATACTCAGGAGCTTGTTTTATATTTTTTATTTTTTTTAGTTTTTCAATTTTTTTTATAATTTTTATTTTAAGAAATAAGTTAAAAGAATTTTAAAAAAATAAAAAAAGAATCAAAATATTTTTTTACTTTTTTTGTTTTCTTATTTTGTTTTTTAAATTATTTTTTAATTAATGTGTTATGAAATTTTTTTTAAATTCTCAACTTATTTCTTAAAATTAAAAAATTTAAAAAATTTAAAAACAATTATTTTCATACTAGCATTGTAGAATTGGCCGCTCGTACTTTATTCACGTTCATTGTTCCTATATAATATTATTTTGTCCTTTTGTTTCAGCTTGAAAAAGGTGAAAGCTTCTTTTCTTTTGCAAGAGATATGACTCTTCGATCTACAAAGGCAATATTGCAGTCTGCTTCAGTTCCGGAAGATCTTGGCCCTTGGAGATCCAAACTTTTATGGGCTTCACGTGTACTTCCTATGCCTCTTGTTGGCCTTCTTATCATTGGGAGCGTTTGTGCAGATGCGGGAAGTAAAGCATCAGAATATCCTGAAATAGAGGCATTGTCAAGGCTTGATTTTAGTGCTGCAATGAAGGTTTTCCTTGCAAAGAGGCTAACATCTGAGTGAGTATGCCATATTTTTCTTCTGATGCATCCTCTGTGTTTTTTTTTTCTTTTTGGCTTCCAAGGAATGCATACCAACTCTAGCTGTTGTAGGTTTTTGAGTCATGAGCATACTCTTTTGTCTGTTAGGCCCCCAGTTGTGAAGGTGTACACACGTAGGCAGAAAATAAGTAAATAAAGGTTGAAAGGGCGGGGAGTCAGCATAACGGTTTTGGGGGTAAGGGGGTTTGTAGATGCTGTAAAAGCTGCACTTGTAATGGATGGCTTCTAGAAGGAGTTAGTTATGGAGGAGAGTAGTATGAAGGGGCAGGGAGTGTGAGGGGAAAGGCATATGAATTGTGGAGAGTTTCTTTTGGGAGGTATAGCCCCTCGAAGAGCTAAAGTTTTCTTTCTTTTGCTGCTGTCTTTTCCAGAATTCTAAGGTACATATGATTGTCATTTGAAAGTATAATCCAACACGTGAAGCTTTGTCATTTAAGAGCTGCTTATATAATTATATTAATTTAATTTTCCTTAGTCACAGTTATAAACTTGGAGTGATGCAAAAATATTGTTGTGAAGGTTCGCAGAGGTGACAGCAGATGTAGAGGAGAAATCTGTTATAATTGGCGAGAGAAATAGAGCTGCAGTAGAGTCCCTCAGAAGGGCAATTGACGAGGGACACAATAGGATTGCCATACTTTATGGCGGTGGCCACATGCCAGATCTTGGGAGGAGATTAAGGGAGGAGTTTGACCTTATCCCATCTCATGTGCAGTGGATAACGGCGTGGTCCATAAGGAAAAAGAACCTAAATACCAGTTCATTTCCATTTCTCAGGACAATGGCCAGAGTCTCAGGTTGGCCATTGAACCGCTATCAGACATTGGCATTGCTCATATTTTCATCAGTCTTGGCATTAGATCTTTGGTTTTGGGAACTCTTCTTTGGCACTGCAGTTAATTGGGTCTCTCAAGTTGCCTCAGAACTCCTTCAGTATGTTGATAATGCTCAAATGATATGATTATTGAACTCAGAATATTCACACTAACTGGAATGAAGAAATCTTGTATGCGGCGGTGTAAAGATTGAAAGCTGCATTAACAAATATAAACAGTCCAGTTGATTACATTTGCCAAATGAAAAGAAATTCGAATTGTTTGCATTCATTGAATTTTGGTTAGACAATAGCTGAACAGCAGTTCTGTTAACTGAAAAATACGTATGACTTACACCTAGATTCCATTAATTCCGAATATTTAGCACGATTTTGGAGATCAAAATTTGTGCTTTTTGAAGTACTAGGAACCTCGAGACTTAAAATGAGACTTAACATACAAATTGCATTTTTTCTACGGTCCAAGCTTATCTATTTCCAGATGTTATCGTAATTTGTTAGGCCTAAACTACTGTCTATTCGTTCCATCAGTCATCTCCCCCAAATTACAGGTAATGCCCTTGAACACATGACAATGTGGTAGCTGCTTGCAGTGTAATTGTGTAGGATACTAGCATCTATGATATAGTAAGCAATTTATACTTGACATAGTAGCAATTTATACTTGACAAAAACTGCATATTTTGCAATAAATCAAATCAAATTATCGCATACATTGGACAAGCTTTACCACTGCACCCAAGGCCAAGCTAAACTCAGACTTTCAACATTTACTACTGGCATACCATACAAGTAAGTCTTTGAAGATAAGCCAGTACATGGTCATTCATGGCCTCTAATTAACACAAACCAAGTTACCACATTTAAGATGCTGCTGATGCGCCCTTCTCCCTTGGAGCTGCCTGAGTCCCTGGATATAGTCGATTCAAAGAACACGAGCCATTAGAATCAGAATAGAACCTCGTAGTGCAAAAAGTAATCTGATGTCAAATATATTAAGAATCTATGATGATCTTTTGGTTATATGTGAAAATGCATGTATAATGACATAAATTGATCAGAAAGTTAAGAAGCAGAACTTTCACCCAAATGGAACGTGCACCTATGAAGAATGAAAATAACCAAAACAAGGGTGTCCGAATCGAAAAACATGCATATATGATATATAGTATACCTTCTCTGAACATAGCCTTGAACCTGATTGCAACATATCTAAGATACCTCATCCTTCCTGTTCCAGTCGTCTTTCTACGAATGGCCTTCGGACTCCAGTTGTCTGCAATTCCAAACCACCCAAAAAAATCCCGAAGACGCCCAAATTGACAATAAAAGTGAAAAAGATGAAAGGGCTTAGAAGAGAAGAGAAGAGAAGGAAAAACTAAAGAAACAGATAAAGAGAGACGTGTGTGTTTACATTTCCTGATACGGCTTGAAGGGTAGCCACAAGCAGCTCACTGACTCTTCTGAAGATGAAAGCTGCGACGGCCACAGCGAATGCAGATTGTGTGGGTCTTGTTCCTTCTCTTCCCGAAGCTCCCTGTTCCTTTCCCCTGTTTCAATAAACCAACCAAGAAAAGAAGGAAAATCATGTGATTCTTCTGTTTGGTTGCAGGGAAATCTGTAGAAAATGAAAGAAAATACAACTTTTTAAAATTAAATTCTACATTTGATGTAGAGATTATCACAGAATAGAAGTTGTACCATGTTGTTTTGACTTGCTGAAACAGTGAGTTTGGAGAATGAGAGAAGCTAGCCTTTTCTAGTGCTCTCAGCTTGACGGTGGAGTTTGTATGCATCTGTTATCGGGTTTAGAGTTATATTTACAGCAGCAGCCTCCACGTGGTTCAATATTAGCAAGAGTGCTGGCGCTTTCAGTCTCCACGAGGCAGCTTCTACGTGCATTCAAATGCTACCGAGACTAGTTGGGGGGTTGATATCCTTGTTCTCTATTGGGCTTGGTAAGTTTAGAGACGATTTTGTAATTTTCCCATAAATTTCATAAAAGTATATGATTAATCAACCCTTCTTCCCATTGGACGACAGTGGACAAAAAGCTTAGAGAAAGATGATGAAGATATTGCTGACAGATATGAATGCAATTTCTATGGTGAGCTTGGTAAGACACGCATTTGGAAGTTGGAAAAGTTGGGAGTAAAAGTGGTTGATGCATAAATATGACATGCATTGGATGGAATTAATACAAAGTAATAAAGCAAATGCTGATGAATTCCTATCTACCAATATGGCTACAGTTTGTTTAATTCAATGGAATATGCCTAAACTATAAACTGTGAATGTATGAAGACATCAGTTAGCTTTATCTGATACATATTCAATCACAATGGAAATGAAGTGAAGGTAAAAGACAATATTTTTGTTCCTTTCTGCTCTGGAAAATGATGGATCATGAAGTGGATTGCATTTCAGTTAGCTATGCCCAACACTAAGATAGCCTTCTCCTGCCAATCAATCCTTCAGTCTTTTATTTAATTTTGTTTCATCGCCTTTTTGTAAATTTAGGGAAATTTTAAGTTACAGTTTTGTATAAATGCGATAATAGTGTAACTTCTCACAAAAGTTAATGGATGTTACTTGATTTACGTAACTCCACTTGTTCTATTATTACAGGGACAACTGGTGAGGCTTAATTTTTTATTTGTACCTTTAATAATTATGGGATGCTATAACTTAGCCAGAATTATTTAGTTGATCTAACTTTGTAGCCTCAAGTTGTATATTTGGATAAGCTAGCCACTCTTGCTTATTTTAGGTACCGAGGTATTACTTAATTCAATAATCTCCAATTATAAACTATAATAATAATTCATCTATTATGAATTTGTAACATGCTTTTACTTTTAGTAAATTAATTATAACATTCAAGACAAATACTTTAAATAGATAAAAATTAGTGTGGAAATCAATCTTCATACTTTTTCTTACCTATGTATTAAATTAATAATTTGTTATTAAAATAAAAACTTAGCTAGCTATATCTAGTTATTTCTTTTTTAACATTAGATTCAAACTATTATTTATTCAACTCTACTCTTGTAATTTCAATTAAGTCAATAGTTCTCTTACCTATGTATTAAATGAATAATTTATTATTATGCAAAAAACATAATTTTTTAAAAAACCGCATGTAGATTTGTTTTTTCAATTCATCATCATATCATTGATTTTTTTGAAAACATATTCAAAGAACTGCATCTAATTTTATTCTATCATTTATTCAATTATAGACGAATTTGTGTTTTAGGTCTAGTCACGTTTTAAAAAATGCAACTTTCATAAAATAAAAAAATTATTCTGTCTATTTTGCTAAATAACATAAAGAAAGTTATTAATAATGAGGAAAGAAGGACTTTAGGTAATTAATTTGTGTAATATTTGATTTTGATACCTTAAATTATTAAGAAAGTCAGTGCAGACTCTATCTTCGTCTGTGATCCACTAAAATAAATAAACCAGTGGATTTGTAAAAACCATGGGGATTAGGTTTCCATAAAAAAAAAACATCTGGAATGTCGTTTTACAGAGAAGGGAAACGTGTAATTTTGCCCCCCAATGAATTGTGATCTTTTATTTTCCAGTAAATTACTTTTCTGAGATGGTCTTTGACTACACTATTCTTTATTTTATTATAAAAAATATATAATTTTTTTATAAAAATTAAAAAAAACTTATTTATGTCTAAAATACTTATTATAAAAAAAACTTATAAAACTCAAATTATTTATTTATTTTTAAATATTAACATAAAAGAAGAAATTAAAATATATTAAATAATTTTAAAAGTTTTTTTATAAATAATAAACAAATTTTAAATTTAAACACATTAAAAAATTTTAAATTTTTTTATAATTAATATTAAATAAATTTAAAAGTCCTTAAGAGATCTTTTAGATAAATAAATTATTTAATTAAATTTAAATTTAAATTTAAGTTCAATTATAATAATTTTTAATTTAAAAATTATATTATATATATATATTTATAATAAATAAGATAGCCATGTATTTTATTGCCTTGGATAGCCATGTATTTTATTGCCTTGGACTTATTCTTCATTCCTAGTTACATGCCAAGGTTTTGCATTAACGCACTTTATCCTCTCCCTGCAATTAACTAAGCACCCATTACTCTCATGAATCTCTCCCCTCACTCCTATATTATCCTCTTTCTCGCACACAACTCACAAGCTATTCGTCCTTGACGAATCCCGCGCAAGCAGAAGCCGCAAACCAACAGAAATGGATAGCAGCTCTGGCGAAGATGGTTCTGGTCACACGATACAGAGTCGCCTCAACAGATTCACACTACTTTGTGCTCTTCTCGCCTCCACAAATTCTATTCTCCTGGGCTATGGTGAGTCTAATTCATCCATTTTCCTTTTATTACTTATTTCTTTCCTTCCGCCATCATTCTGGGCAAGGAAAACAAAAAAAATAAGCGGAACCCACGAAAGAAAATGACCTCCCATCAAATCTTTTTAGGGGTTGAATTGCTATATAAATGTATGTGCAGATATTGGGGTTATGAGTGGGGCAGCAGTGTTAATCAAGGAAAATCTGCACATCTCCTCAGTCCAACAGGAAGTCTTAGTGGGAACCCTGAATGTGTTTTCTTTAATTGGATCACTTGCTTCTGGCAAAACCTCCGATTGGATTGGGAGGCGTTTCACAGTAGTCTTAGCCGCCATTACATTTCTAGTGGGTGCCCTGCTAATGGGTCTCGCCCCTTCATTCCTATTTCTCCTGGCTGGCCGAATGGTCGCTGGCATTGGCGTTGGCTATGCGCTTATGATTGCTCCTCTCTACACAGCTGAGCTCTCCCCTGCCATGAATCGTGGCTTCCTCACCTCCCTCCCTGAAGTCTTCATCACTGTTGGGATATTGCTGGGTTATATAATCAATTATGCTCTCACGGATCTCCCATTGAACTTGGGTTGGAGATTCATGCTTGGCCTCGCAGCCATACCAGCAATTGGCATTGGTTTGGGTGTCATAGCCATGCCAGAGTCTCCTCGTTGGCTGGCTATGAAAGGCAGAGTTTCAGAGGCAAAAGTGGTTCTGCTGAAGACCTCGGCGTCTCCAGAGGAAGCTGAATTAAGACTACAAGAAATTACCAAAGCTGCGTCCTTGCTCACCGGCAATTGGCATGGGCAAGGTGTTTGGAAGGAGCTCTTGCTAAGACCTTCTCCTCCCATTAGACGCATGCTAATTTCAGCCATCGGAATCAACTTTTTCATGCAAGCTTCCGGCAACGACGCCGTCATATATTACGGCCCCCAAGTGTTCAGGGCCGCCGGAATTCATAGCAAGAAACAGCTTTTCGGCATTAACGTGATTATGGGCTTAGCCAAGAGTTCCTTTGTGTTGCTTTCCGCCCTATACCTGGACAAGTTTGGAAGACGGCCCCTTTTGTTGTTGGGCTCCTCTGGCATGGCCATCTCTTTAGTTGGGTTGGGTCTGGGCTCCAAGTTTCTTCAGAACTCATCTAGCAAGCCCCTTTGGGCCATTGTGTTGTGTATTGTGGCTGTGTGTGCAGACGTTTCGTTCTTTTCCATTGGGCTCGGGCCTATCACGTGGGTTTACTCATCGGAGATTTTTCCAATGAAACTTCGGGCTCAAGGTTCAAGCCTTGCAATTTCAGTGAATAGGCTAGTGAGTGGAGTGGTGTCAATGACTTTCTTGACCATTTCTGAAAAGATAACATTTGGAGGAATGTTCTTTTTGCTGGCGGGGATAATGGTGGTGGCTACAATTTTCTTTTATATATTTATGCCAGAGACCAAAGGCAAGAGCTTAGAAGAAATGGAATCTCTATTTGAGGATAATAAGAAACAGAATCACGATAGAGGAATGGAAATGGGAGTCATTTAGAACTTCCAATTGCCAAACTCTTCTACTATGGCTTTTATGCTTCTAAGCCATTGCTGATTTTAATTCTGGTTGTGTTTCGGCTCCAAGAAGCATAAAAACCATAGTAGAAGATTTTGGCAATTGGCAGTTCTAAACAAATCCTATTTCCATTTCTCTATCATGATTCTGTTTCTTATTATCCTCCATTTCTTCAAATTCTTGCCTTTGGTCTCTGGCATAAATAAATAAAAGATAGCTGTAGACCACCATTATCCCTGCCAGCAAAAAGAATATTCCTCCAAATGTTATCTATTTTCATTTGAAGTTTTTTTTTTCTTTTTTTTTTAAATCAGAATAGTTTGTTGTAAAATGTATAAAAAGTAGTTAATTTCTGTTATTGATTAATCAAAGTATATGATTCTGTAATTTTCCCATAAATTCTATAAGATTAATGTTATTTAGACACCGAAAATTCTTATAAAAATGCATTTATTCAAGTTTTTGGTTAAATAAGTGTACTATATAGATGATTGATCTAAACAATAGATTTTGTCCAAATAAAAAAAAAATATATATATATATATATATATAATTAAAAAAAATAAAAAAACAAATAAAAACAAATAAAAACAAAAAATGAATAAAAAATATGTAGTAACAATAATAAAAGAGAGAGAGAGAGAGAGTTAATTAAATTAAAAAAAAAACAAAACAAAACAAAAACAGAGGAGCCCAGCCCGTAAGAAAAAAAAAAGGGGGGTAGCCCAAGTCTTAACCCACAAATACCTTCCAGCTCAAACCCTTCAGCCAACCCGGTCCAGTACCAGAAACCCGACCCGTTTTCGCTGACCCGGTTATCTTTCTTTTGCCCCAATTTCACAATTTGCTCCCAAACCCTAATTTCCCTTTTGTGCCTGCACCCCTGACTTCCCTTCTGGACTCTAGCTTTTGTCACGGGCATCCCAACTTTCCTCTCCTCAACATTCTCCTCGTTCACTCTCGACGAAGGCAGTACGTGGTTTCGCCATTTCTGGGAAGCTCCATCCGCGGTTTTGTTTTGATCCGAATACCTCAACTCTCGCAAAAGCGACTAGTCGTTTTCAAGGGGACAGCATGCGCGACAGCATCCCTGCTACAGTGATTCACGGTGGGTCACCGGCTCTGTTTGTGGGATTATGGCAGAAGCGACAGGATTTGCCCTCTGGCCCCTCCTATAAACGCAAGAGAAGAAAAGACATCGGGGGGGGGTTTTTTTATTTTTGGCTGGAAATCCGAGGGGAAATCACACAAAATCAGAGGGAGAGAAGAGGGAAACAGACTGAAGCAAGAGGGGCTGAATACTTTGGTAATCGGAGAGGATAACGATTTTGGACACTTGGGGTGTTGAGTTTGCTTCTGATTCAGTTAGCGCGCACCATCCTTGTTAGCTAACGATCAAAGGTTCGAATTTGATGTCATTCTCTTCTTGGAATTTATGATTTAAACCAACGTTTGATTTAGCTATTTCTGGCTATCTCTTTCTGCTTGATTATGTAACTGGTGGTTCAGAATGTATGCAAATTTGTTTATTGTTCAGGATGTGATGAATCTCATCTCGTTTTCTATTTGCCTATGTAATCTTTCTCTTTGTTCGGTTGGCCAAACTTGATATTACATGCTAAATCATGAACTTCCAACTGTTAAAGTTCAAAATGGCTGGCATTCTGAAATTCTATTTGAGTGGTTATTCCCCTGGATATACTGTGGTATTAAGTTAAATACTAGGTTTTTTTTTTTGAATCCATTATTCCATAGCAGATTTAGAAGTCATCTAATGATCTTGCGGGTCAAAACATAATGATTCCAGGATTACTAGCACTGATTTGTTGAGGTTAACTTAATTTAAGAGGCATAGGAGAATCTGATTTTCTGCATAATTTGGAGGTAGTAACTTTTTAAGTTGAAGCATGTTGTTTTGATAACTTGCAGTGAATACATAGGTTCCTTTTACTCAAATAGCATTTTTCAGTTGGGATAGGTGCTACTGCGTTTTTGGATAGTGATGTTTGAGAGGTCACTAACCAAAACTCTTTAATTACTGTGAGAATTAGTATATGTGCCTTTGTTTTGAATTGCAACCAAAATATATTCTAAATTCTGTTAGTTGTCTCAGCTTCTGGTCTAGGCTTAGTACAGAGGTTTGGTAAGAGCAGGTTGCAGTTCAAATACATTGCTAAGGAAAAATCTATGCATATTGGAGGGGTTTATTGCGGGTTTTTTGACCCTCCTTTATTCAAAAATGATATAGTTTATATATACCCCTCTGATGTACTCTCAGTTTCCAATGTCTACTGGCAGTCACAGTTTTAAGTGGCCATTGGTTATTTTTGAGCCCCTGGATGGTATTCTTTAAATTATCTTATTGATAGTGATCTTTCTTTTTAATTACTCTCCTTTGGAAGAATAGCTTGGGGTGGGGATCTGAAAACACTCATTTCCGTTTTCCTTTTGTAGCCACGTTGGTTTCTTTATGGTTTGTTAGGTGGTTATCTCATTTCTTTTGGTCATTTAGTTTCTTATCTGTCTATTTATTTATTAATAAAATGGGCTCCAAAGGCCCAAATAGATATTAAAAAAAAAATGGCTTCAAAGGCCCAATGGATTTAAAGGGGGTTCAAAATTCATTATTTCCTTCATGGTTTTGAACTCAAATAAAGAATTACAAAAAAAAATAAATAAAATTAATTGGATTTCCAATTCAAATATTTCCAAAGTTTTGCATTCCCAACCTTTAATTTCCTAATAATTTCATTTTCAATCTCTTTACCTCATAATTACATTTTTACCTGTAACTTTCATAAATTATATTTTTGACCCTAAACTTCCATAAATCACAATTTGATACCTAAACTTTCATAAATTACAATTTGATCCTTATATTTTCAAAAATTACAATTTGACCCCAATACTTTTAAGAATTATATTTTGGCCACTCCATTTACATAAATTATACTTTGGCACCTCCATTTGTTTAAATTATATTTTGGTTCCCCTATTTACACGAATTACGTTTTGGGCCCAATACCTTTGATAATTTCATTTTCACCCTGATACTTTTAATTTCGGTTTTGTTACAAAATTGCGTAAATTAAGAGTTGATCAAGGGTAGTAAAACCATAATGTTTCATTTCACTTGTAAAAAGGACTTTTAGTAGAAGTTTAAACTTCTCCAAAGTCCTAATCCCCTCGTCATTCAGTTGAGTTATATACTCCCCAATATCATAAACCTCATGGGCTTTAGTGGAATCTTATTCCCCAAAGTCTCGATTCTCGCAGGCATTCAGTGAAAATTATTTCTCCCCAATATCCTAGTTTTCATAAACTTTAAGTGAAATTTTATTTTCCCAAAGTCTCGGTTTTTACAGGCTTTTAGTAGAGATATATTCTCTCCAAAGTTTTAACCCGCTATTTAGGCTATAGGTGGAACTTAATTTTCCCTAAGTGTCCTAATCCCTTTTAGCTAATTAATCAATTTAATCAATCAATTTCGAATTACGTTGACCTTGATCCCTTTTTGGGGTACGTAGACACTTACTTGGTAAGGCATGCCTAGTTATTTATTTTTTTCATTTTGTCCATTATTATTTTAATAAAAAGGGGGTAATTTTAGATAGATTAAAATTCATCAAAGCACAAATAATTTAGGGTAACCGTTCTTAGGGATGGACGTTGTAGGGTGCCTAACACCTTCCCTACGCGCAATTAGACTCCCGAACCATTTTTCTGGTTTTGAGAGCTAGTTTTCCTTTATTTTTTTAAGGATCTCAATTATCCTTCTAATTAATTGGTGGCGACTCCCATTTTCTCTACGTTTTTCCTCACTCGTCTCAAAGTCATAAAATGATGGCTATTTCACCGGCCGTCACGTTGTGACAATTGAATAGCTTGCAAAAGTGGGATTTTATTTAGAAAAAAGAGGGTTGGAATTTGCATGTATGGTTGAAGACAAATACAATTGAGCCATGGGTGCTGAATCCATGGAAATATTGGGTGATCAGAATTCTCATCACATCAGAATATACTGCTTGACATTAACCTAACGCATATAGCAAAGGCAGTAGTCACTTTTTATATTCCACTTACTTTAACTTTGTGTAGCTCCTCAATATGTAGATTCTTTTCAGCTTCTGTTAGGATTACATATTGGTTTGTACTGAATGCCTTAGTCCCTACACTTTTTCAGTGGTCTCTGCTACTCTCTTTGCATGCTTGTTTTAATTCAAACTTCAAATATTTGATGAACCGTCAGTATCCAACAGAGTCATTTTGGTTCAATGCCCTTGTCTGCTATTGCAAGACTTTTCTATTTGATATTAAATTAAAGCTTCATTAACTTAACGTTAAGGATTTGAAATACTGTAATAATCACTTGCACTGTACAATACTGAGTCTGTGTGGAACTTGGAGGATTAAACAATCTCAAAAAATACATATCAAAGAAAATAAACAAAAAAACTACATCAATGCTTCTCCTTGGTTTCATTGACAAGCCATAAGGTAACAAAAATGAGGCGCTGAGATTTTCAGAGCCTTTTTATATAATGATTACCAGAACATATCAGAATGACAGTGTAGCAAGAAATCCATGTAATGGTAATTTCTTCTTCTTTTCATTGAGCTAATCTGAATTTGAAAAGCTGACTCCAGCTATCCTAAACTGTCTGTGACTTCTTGGTGGGCATTTGAAGTAAAGGGTAAGAGCTACTCTCTAATATCTGTCTTCATGTATTTGGAAGGCTCCAAGACTTACAAGATGCCTCTTCATAGAGAGAAATGCCTTGACTAAAGACTTTTTCTTTAGTGCTAATGACTTTTAGAATGGGGTCAAGGCTTAAGGGTAAAAATGGGATTATCACCCTGAAATTTAAGGGAAGTGAGGTGCAGTACTAGTACTCGATAAGATCAATGAGCTGCAAACAGAGTATTGCATCATTTACAGCTATTACACCCATAGAATTAGCCACTACTTTTGTCGTCCACTTCCATATCTCACATCTCGAAAATCAAATTCTCCCCTACCATTTCTGTCACTTTATATATATCCGTGAAACATGCACTATCAACTTTTGTAGCTTTCTAAACTCAGACAATTGAGAAATACATTGGAACGCCCCCCTTTAAGCCCTCTAATGCTGTTTGCCACCTGTGAAAGAAAAATTAAAGAGGAAAAGCTTAAAACAACTGGGAAAATAATAAATGATAGTTTTAGGTTGATTGGTCTCACGTTGTTAAAATCTCTAGTCTTCGTTAAGGTTTAATGCACTTCTAGCAATTATTGAAATATGCAGAATTCTGTAGTGAAAACTAACTACCGTTTTGATTCAAATGATTTGGTCAAGAGTCACTATTCAACAACTAATTATGAGTAATTATTATATAAATATAAGCACTTGGAAGTAGTAGGTAATGCTGCCGAGTGAGCCTTCCATCCAAATTTCCAAGCATAATTATGGTTGTCTTTCCTGAAGCATATTCTAAAAGCGACACGACAGAGCTTGCAAAGTGCCCATTGCAAGAAAATGGGCAAAACTCCTTTGCCTAAAGCAATCTGATTTTAATAATAACTTTTTTGTCTCTTTTTCAGAGATGAGGGGGCCGAGAAATAATTTAAAACGACTTATACATAGTACCTACAGACATATATCTAATTATATGCTTCTCCATCCCCTTCATTGATAAATAATCATAGACTATAAATCATGGTCAGCATGTCATTTAAGAATCTGCTTGCTATTTATCTAATTCTGTCCCATTTTAACTGGCTGTAAAAGAGCAACTGGAAAATGAATCTAACCGGATAAGTTAGGGTAAATAAAGCTTTCCATGCTTCCTGATATGAGTCTGTACTGAAGAACAAAACAGTGCAAAGAAAACCAAACTTGCAAGAGCATTTCGTTTGGGTTATCGTAATACATAAAGAACTAAAAGAGGAACTCTAATACTTAGTTTAAAAGTACATCATTTTTTTAAACCCAAAAAAGAGAAAAAGTAAAGCCTTTTAAGTTTTGTAGTACTATCAGTCTATCACGGGACTATGTAGCAGAAATCAAGTTTAGGGAAAGATTCTTGCGCTGTTATTGAAAAGGCTATACTAATGTAGCATGTTATTTTATTGGTTATTGTTAATTACTAGGGGATACGGACTCTCTTTTTCTCCTATTTGAATTTCAAACACACCTTTAAGCGCCAGCAACTGGATCAATTAACGTCCTACATCCTGGTCCCCTACCACCTCCCCGTGTCCCAAAGGAGTTTTATTTTTTAGTTTTACTTAACTATTACACTAATTTACATGTCAACTTCAACGGATCAGCACCTTACTTTTCATCAGATTAATCTGTGTGATATCTCTAAACTTGAGTTATCACTCGAAAACAAGGCTTTGGAACTTCAAAGGTGATCATTTTTAAATAGTGTTCATCTTCATCATTTGCACTTTCTACATGTACTTACCCAGATAAATATATAAAGTGAAATAGTAAGAGAAAAGGAAATTTCACCCTGTAAGAATGAAGTTGACCATTAATTGGTGGCCACGTTGGAGCTTGAAGGTCAGAGTGTTTACTAAACTATTTAAACTTCTCTCCTAAAGGACAAAGAAGACGACGTGAAAAACAGCATAAAGTTGCATCGGATTTTATTTTAATAAAAATAATTATAATACGACATTACGACTTCCACTCCCTGTCTCTCTCGTGCATTTATATCCCTTCCAATCATTCTTTGTAGAACCGCCATTCTCTTTCAAAATCCCGTCTCTCCCATTCCTCTCTGTTACACTCTGTTTCCTCTTCCTCTGATGGAAAACCGACTGAAAACGCAAATCTCTCGCATGTTCCGATCCTCATTCGGGTCTTGCCGGACCCGAAACTTCTCTGATGTGATGGAAAAAGCAGTCTTCACCTCACGGAACCAACAAGGCTTCCAACTGATCGAGCCTCTGTCTCCTAAAGCTCGTCCTTTTCCATCTATTTGTAGACCCAAAGGGTCTGAAACATCTGAAACTATTGACGGCCAACGTATCTTATCGGTTAAGGATTCGCTTCCGAGACGGAATGTTTCGGAGTGGGCAACGCCATTCATCTGGGGTGATCTCGGTGGTAGGTCTTGCCCTCCTGCTTTCGCAATCGCGCCCTTGAACCCAATCTACGAAAGCGAGTTCGGTTTTAATGAGAAAATAAAAAATTCAGCAAGAAACAAGAAGAAGAAGAAGAATGCACAGAAGAAAAACAAACCCAGAGAGATGTTCCCATTTAGCTCTTGCACGGAGGACACAAACTTTGGCGGGCATTGGTGGTATAGCAGCGACGAAGACGACGAAGGAGAGGATGAGACAGACACCCTTTTCTCTTCTAAAAGCAACTCTTCCGATTCCTCACGGTCTCGCCGCCAGCATCGTTCTCGTCGGAAGAAACACGGCTGTAGGCGGGTTATTTCTGGGAATCGAAGTCCTGAAATGGGTGTTCTGCCGTTGCAGGGAAAGGTGAAGGATACCTTCGCTGTAGTGAAGCGTTCCAGTGATCCTTACAATGATTTTAGAACGTCAATGGTGGAAATGATAGTTGAGAAACAGATATTTGCACCCATGGATTTGGAGGATCTCTTGCAGTGTTTTCTGTCACTGAACTCGTATCATCATCACAAGATCATTGTTGAAGTTTTCACAGAGATTTGGGAAGCACTGTTCTCTGACTGGCTTTGAAATTAAAAAATTGAGAGCAAGAGAAGGGGCCATCTTCTCTGTTTGTGTTTGTTTCTATGGAAAAATAGTTAGTTCTTAGTTTGCATGTATGATACTTCATTTTCTACCGAATTGAAGTTACTTCTCAGTTCTCAGCTATTACTTCAGACGTTTATTTCTTTTTGTCTATTAACAAGTAACACTGAAACTGAATCTTCTTCTCTTACTATGGGATTTTCTTTTTTGTTTCTTACTTTGTTTTTCTTCCCGTCTGGATTTTTCACAAGGGATATACTGACAAAGAACTGTAGTTACAAAGTGATGGTTAAAAAATGAAAAGACCTAGAAAGGAGCAGTTATCTTGTTTTGTTTTTGATAAGAAAATACCAGGCTTATCCTTCTGAGAAAGATTGCCTAAGGGAAACGGGAAACGATATCTTGGATGTGTCCTCTATTGAACTTCTGAACCTGAAAGTTGGAAAAGATGGCGATGCTTTGTTTGATTTGAAAGAAAATGTTTGAAAAAAGGAGCTGTCCAGTCTCTTGTGTTTGAATTGGACCTTTTAAATTTCTTTTCCTCCGATGCATCAAAAGAATACAAAAAAAGGTTAGCTCTTTTTCTCAAAGAAAAAATGACTTGTTTGTTTTTCCCGGTAATTAGTAGGTTATCATTAAGGGGGCGTTTAGTACCAGGATTCTTCTAACTTTCTCAGGAATCACTAGTTGAGAATCTGAGTTTCCTGCGTTTGGTACAGGGATTAAAAAAAATTTCTCAGGAAATCAAGATTCCTGGGAACACTTTTTAAGCAACTTTCCCACAAAAATTTTCCCATGTGGGGGGTGGTATTCTTAGTTTCCCGCCTCATGGGAAAATTTTAGG
>JASKGM010019848.1:0-30669 GCA_034509205.1 Ceratonia siliqua
AAATTTATTAAACACAAAATTTCAAGGGATACCCAGACAAAATTGAGTGTTTACAACAGTAATATTCAGATTCTGCTCCTGCAAGTGACTTTGAATGTTTAAAATTGTAGCGATGAGGAGCTAAATTAATTAAAATGTTTCTAGTCACATGATATGCTGCACTCACCTGAAGGCCATAATGCAAGAGTAATGATACTCATACACAATTTTTTTACACATTTCTTACACTTCACGTTTAACTATTGATATATTAAATAATGATGATGATATATGATGGTAGGTGATAGATAATAATAGAATAATAAATGTGAGAGAATGTGTAAGAGTGGTGCAAGAAAAAGTGGTATATGAATATCATTACTCATAATCTAATTCCTCATCTTTACCAAAAAGATACCACAAATAGGTTTCTGCCACGTATAGTTTTATCTAAACAAGATCGTATGCCCTCTATTTCATTAATGTTTTTAATTGATCAAATTTTGTTAAGTAGACATAATTTATAAAAAATATATAGATTAAAATATCATGAATAAACAAATAAGTGTTAGTGGAGGATTTTAGTAAGTTTTACATTTAATATACTTATGCGTTCAATTATAATTAGTCTAACTAATAAACCAAGTCAACTAAAAATTTCTTAAAAAATTGCCCCCATCTAAATATCTCTAGTTGGGTATTTGTTTTGAGGTGGGTGAAAAGAATAAATACAAAAAACTCATTTAAAAATTGTGCAAAAAAGATTGACATATGAACTCAACTAGTTATATTTAAACTTTTTTTAATATAGATAAAAAGTCATTTTAATAATTTATACTCAATTTTATAAATAAAATTTATATAAATAATATTACTCGCGTAACAATATTGGTAATAATAATATGATCCTTATTAGTCTAGAAAACATTGAGAGTTTCAAGCATCATGCAACCTATTTTTTTTCATTTGGGTTTTTAGAAATCAGTTGAATTCATCATCTGAGTTGCCATGTTCAACGATGAAAGGTTGAAAAAACCATTTCTTCATGATTTAAATTGCCATTTTTTTAGACCTATTCATGCTTTTCCTTCTATTTCCTAGTTAGCATTTGATATTTGCATTTTGAAATGGTGAAACTTGTATGTGAGGCCAATGGCCTATAGTGGGAGTGTCGTTTTCATTTTATTTTCTCGTTAGACTTAATCTGATAATGAACAAGAATGGCTATCGTTGGTTGCTATCCACAATGATGCTTGGTTACTTTTTGTGGCTTTTATTTTGGTGCTAGATTTGGATTAGATAACGCAAATAAGTATGTGTTTCATTATTCCCCTGAACAAAAACACGATTATACTCAACATAATAGTTTTTTTCCCATAAAATGATGCAATATATGATTTTTTTTTTCCCACTCTCTTATCTATTTGGATAGTTTTAATGTATCTTGTTATGGGGCAAAGTTCTCTTGCTACTTTATTGGCACAAGAAATGAGTAAATTAAACTTAGGTTCATTTATAAGAAAGAAATAATTTGAATTAAGCAAGTTGTATGTCTGACCAAACAAGATAAAAAAAAGCAGGAAGCATCAGTTGAGAACTAATAAACTTTCATTGTCTTTTGTACTATTGACTATCTTGATAGTTACATCTAGTTGTAAATATTGCCTTCTTTTCTTTATTTGAGAAAAATTATTTGATTATTGAGGTATCATACAAGCACATGACTATTCTATTGGTGGTGTTGTGCTTGGAAATTTTAATCTCAGTTCCAACTCTATCATAATTGAAAACCAAATCTATAATTTTATGCTAGGACTGTCCCAAGCTGTAGGACACAAATTAATTTTCATGCTCTAAGTGAAAGATGAGAAAATAGAAGGGACAAAATTAACGTATTCATAGAGGAAATACTAGTGATAAAATGCCTAGATAAGAAAATAGAACTAATTGTCTTGACAGAGTGGGACTCACTTATATTAGAGAATGTGATAAATTTAGAGTGCATGATTTTGTTGTTGAGCATAATCATGAATTGAATCATCCACAAACCACCCACATATTGGCTATTGGGAATAGGTTGTCCTGTAAAGTAAATTGTATTCCCCAATTTAATGTAAATATATTTTAATATTAATAAATAAAGAGTTCATTTATCTAAGCTTTATTTTCTCACTATTAAGGTTCCTAGATTCTAATAAAGCAAGATCCATTTGCATAACGGTTATGCAAAAGGAGATATGTATCTTTGGATGAATCTAAAATATTATTCACAATCACTAAGTAAAGATGGTCACTCTATTTAATAAAGACTATAGCGTTTGACTTACCTCCATATGAAGAACGATATTCCTTTCTAAGGGAATGATGAATATCATATTATTAAAGTAGTATAATTCAGGTAAAGACACTATTAAATGAATTGGAATCAAGTGAGATACTAACTTCAAGTTAATACCATTACTTTGAACTTGAACTCACACACTGGCATTCACTAGTGGCAGAACTAAAATTCGAATGGATTATGGACTCGTGTTCATGACCATTATAATCTTTGATGTACTATGGGCATAACCATTGTGTAACATTGGTTAAGACTCTGTATGTTGGGATCAATGTGGGAGTGAACATCTGGGAAAATAAATCCAAGAAATGGAGTTCATAGTATTATATCACTTCTGGTTATTTCATGAAGACAAGTGACATATATGGGCCTAGTGAAATTACGAATTAGCTATTCATCATTTCAAGATAATTTTAAAAAGTTCTAAGAGATTATCTGATCACTTATTGGATGAAATATGAGACCAAGGGATAAAATTGACATAAGGGATAAAACAATAATTTTACCTTGTGTCAATGGATGGCTACGATGGTTCACAAATACTAAGTTTGCAAATTAGACAAATTAATGTTCAACATTGACTTCTCGTAATTTTAGGAATTATCAATAGTGCAATTATCAGTCTTTGGTAAATTGACTTCATGATTAACAAAATAGGATTATCTGAATGAGATTAAAATAATCCCAAATTTATTAGAGCTTGAAATTCATATGTCTAAACGGATTCCCCACCCAACTTTGGAGAATTCAATCCATATTAAGTTAGAATATATCTAAGAAAGTTAATTGATAGCGTTTCAGCTATTATCTTTATTAAGTCAAGAGTTGTCTTAATTTAGACAAAGAGTTATTTTAGGACAAATGTTGTACAATTATTCTTAAAAATGTGAGAAACATTTTTATCACTAAAGAGTCAAAAATAATTCTCACATTAGTTACCTAATTTTGTTTTAATTAGACAATAGAATTTTAAAATAAATGCTTGTTTTAATTAAGACAAGTGTTGTATCAATTAGGACAACCTTTTATCTTAGTAATTAATTTTGATTTAACCATTTTAAATTAATATTTGAATTGTTTAAATATTTAATTTAAAGAAGTTTATTAAAATTAAATTAAATCTTCATATTAATTAGGAATTTCGTCTATATCATTTTATTAGGTCAAAATAAATTTAATTGATTATTTATCCTAATATTGTTGCAAAGTTGGAATTGTTTGAACTTGTAAGACAACCTCCACCCCATGTGATGAGAGGAGCAAGCCCAAATGAGAGGAATTAATTCCCTCCTAATTACCGTAGTGAATAAAGGATTAGAAATTAAAAGAGTTTTAATTTCTTAGATAACATATATCACTAGAAGACTAACTAAGTCAAAAGAATTTAGTTAAATAAAATTCTTTGTTTGAGTTTTATATTCAAGCATGACCAATTAGAAAGCCCTATATGATTTCTTTAAGATTTAAATAAAATATGACTTTATCAATTGAATAATACAAGTATTAATTGATAAATTAATTAGATAATATGATTATCTATTCTCTCTAGCAGGTGTATGGAATCCTTAGGTTTTAGGGAAGGATATTTTTGAATTCAAATGAATGATCTAGTGTTAGGTTAGTATAAATATAACCTAACCCCTCTCTCCTTGTGGTCGAAAAAATTAGAGAGAAAACACTTTGAGAGCGCCTCAAGTTTTTGAGAGAAAACCACCAAGAGCAAAAGTGAGTTTTGTTTGAGTGCCTTCATAGAATTTTACATGCCATACTTGAAGGGAAAGAGAAGGCTTTCTAATTTAATTTGAAATTTATCAATTATTTTCTTTCATTTTTTGTTTTATTTCAATCATTAAGCCTATTTGCCATATGTTCCATGGATTGGTACTTCCCAAAGAATAGGTGGTCAATGCACTTGGTTAGGAAGTACATTACAAGATTAAAGTGACTGTAAGAGGTATGTAAATTCTTATCTATTTTACTTTTCTTTCTAGCCGTGGGTTATTTTCCTGTGTTTTTTTCCACCTGTTTGCAAGCTTAAATGTTTTAAAAAATTTAAAACCTATGCTTATACCGTAAACACTTAGGATAAACAACTAAATCCAGTAATTGGTATCAGAGCCTATGGTTCATGGCTAGATGTGTTTATAATACATGATTGGCACCTAGAAATCATTTACAATGTATGATTCTATGTATGATGTATTTGATATGTTGTTTTTAGTTTAAATTAAATTTATGGCCATATTAATGCCTTAGAGGAATTTCCTTGTATTTTTGTGATATAACAAGAAGGGTGACCCCATATCTTGATTTATTTTTGTTTAATTTTTTAAATTACAAAATTATGTTGTAAATGGCAAGAAGGCACCAATTATAACATAGAGGCCATGGTAAGCCCAAGAAAGGTGTGAGGACCTCTCAGCCAAGCCTAAGTCATGGTAAGTTGGTGTCTAAGAATTGGATAGTCGCAAGGAATGAAGAAAATAAATATAATAGTTTAGGATTTTATTTTCTCTTCAAAGATGGGCATTAATATGGTCTTGATGTTATATTTAATTTTATAACATGAGATATTATATGAAATAACATGTCATGTAGACTAGTGGGTGCCAATCAACCTCACATGCTCATGTATACGTTATGTTTTATATTTTAAAAGAATTTTAAAATAATAAACACATAAGAATGATGAAAAATTAGCAAGTTGGCTAATTAGGACTTAATTTTTCATCTGAATAAATTAGTTAGGAATTAATTAGGTCCATAATTGGTAAATTAGTTAAAGGGAATTAATTCACAACTAAAGATTTTAGTTAGAATTAATTTAGTCACTTAATAACTAATTAGCCAATTAAATTACCTAAGTTTATTTTCAAACTAAGAGTTAGTGTGAAAATAATTAGCAAATGCATAAGGAATTAAATATATAAAATTCTTAAATAATTAGTAAAAGTTACTAAATACAAATCCTATCCAAAATGGTTAGAAAGGAAACCAAGTTTATAAGCAATTTATATTTTCTAAAAAGATGCATGCTAGAGAAGTTGTTAAATCAACTTAGAATAATTAATCATAATTAATTAATTAGAATATTGAGTGATCCAGGGCGCTAATAATCCTAGAAGCCACGACCTCCACTAGTTAGTCCAATGTCATGGAGTTTATGTCACTCCCTATAGGCAGACATATACTCAGACCATGACCGGAATGGATTTCCTAAATAATAAGTCTACCTAGGTAGAACATTAAGTATGACTTCTCATAGAAGTGTACTTAGTGGTATATCCAGGTATGATGAAATGGTTGGTTAACACACTTGACATTAACCTATCAATATACTACCTATAGTAGCTATGTTGATAGATTAATGGGCAAAAGTAATGTGCTCATTAAATATGCTAAGTATGAAGATATCAAGTCTCAATTTACCTTGTAATAAGTATTCATGGCCCATAATTAGTTGCTTATTGCAGAAGGAGAATGACAGTCCAACAAGAATTAATATGCTCATGCATACATGCATCATGTTTAAAAGTTCATTCAACAGCTAGTAAGTTTACTAATATTATATGTATTTTATAGACAAATCCCTTAACCCACTATCTATTTTTCTTAACAAATTGCACCTTGAACGGTGAGAATTATATGGTGTGGAAGAGAAACCTCAACATCATTTTGAATTATGACAAGATCACATTGGTCCTTTCTGAGCAAGCACCCCTTGATATGACTCCTAACTCGCTGCTAAGCGAAACTGAGTATAATAAGAGGTGGCATGATGCCAATGCTTTGGCTGAGTACTACATACTGGCCTTAATGACTAGTGTGTTGCAGTAGGGGCATGATGGCATGGAACATTTCACTGACATGATGTACCATCTACATAAGATGTTTGGTGCAAAGACTCAATTTGCTAAGGTGAGATCTGTCAATGCTTTCAAGGACCTCAAGCAAAAGCCAAGGGAGCTAGTGAGAGATTACATGCTTAAGGTAATCTTCTGCCTTAATAAGGCTTAGCTACATAGGGCTGAGATTTATCTGAACAGTCAAGTGTGCATGATCATTTATAGTCTGAACTCACAGTTCTCGTAATTCAAGTTAGATTATGAATTTCATAGCAAGAACTATACCCTTAGTTGGTTGATGAATGACTAGCAAATTGTGGAGGACGTTCTTGAAATCAAGAAGAACCCAAAGGTAAATGTGGTAGCTGTGGAGCCCAAGAAAGCAAAAGGGCCGAGCAATAAAAATAAAAATGCCAAGAAATCAATTGAGCCAAAAAAGAAGCCTATGAAAAAGAAGGCTCATAAAGATAGCACTAAGGAAAAGTGTTTCCACTACGGTCCTAAAGGACATTGGAAGAGGAATTGTAGGGCCTACCTCAATTCTATAAAGATTAAACAAGGTACAAGTTTTCTAAACATAATAGACCCCTTTTTAGTGGATGATTCTACTAATACCTAGATAGTAGATTCTAGAGCCATTAACCATGTTTGTAATTATTTGCAAGGGTTCTAGACAAAGAGAAAGTTGACTGAGGGTCAGTTTTAGATGAGGATGGGAAATGATGCACTAGTCTCAGCTCAAGCAGTGGGAGCCATTACCTTGCATTTTTTGAATGACAAGCCATTAGTTTTAGATAATGTTTATTTTATTCCTGGACTTTGCAGAAATTTGATTTTTGTCTTTTGTTTAAATTCTAGATATTCTATTTCTTTTGGTAATGAGATTACAATTTCTATGATTAGAATTTTCATTTGTTCTGGAATTACTACGAATAATTTATATTATTTAGAATCAATTAATTGAACTATAAATGTTGCAAAAAAAAATTCACCTAAGTCTAAAAGAATTAAGGAATCTAGCATAGAGAAAAGTTATCATGGCACTTTCGATTAGGTCATGTTAATCAAAGTATGTTAAGCAAACTAGTAAAGGATGGTACTCTACCAGACATGATAGAGTGTTATTTACCAATCTGTGAAGCCTATATTGAAGGAAAAATGACTAAATCATCCTTTAAAGCAAAGGGTAATAGGATGTAGGATGTTCTAGACTTGTTATACATAGATGTGTGTGGACTAATGAACATTCAAGCTATAGGAGGTTATGTTTATTTCATAACCTTAATTGATGACTACTCACGATATGATGTTGTGTATCTAATGCACAACAAAAGTGATTCCTTTGAAAACTTCAAGGAATTCAAAGTCAAAGCTGAAAGGTAGTTAAGCAAACCATTGAAACAACTTCGACCAGATCGAGGTGGTGAGTATTTATCTGGAGAGTTTTAGCAGTTTCTAGTCGATAATGGAATCATTTTCAATCTATCGCCTCCCAGAACACCTCAACAAAATGGGGTTGCTGAAAGAAGGAATATGACTCTTTTAGAAATGTTAGGGTTAATGATGTCCCTACTGCATTACTAGAGTCATTCTAGGGATATTGTATACAAATAATAACATACCTACTAAACTTTGCTCCATCAAAGGCAGTGCCCAAGACACAAAGGGAGTTGTAGACAGGACGTAAATCTTCATTACGTCACTTGCAAACTTGGGGGTGTCAAGCACATGTGTATATGCCTGAGTCCACAATGATGACACCAAGGTCAAAGGTATGTTATTTTGTAGGATATCCTAGGGGTATAAGGGGATACTACTTCTACAGCACCCAATATAAGAAGGTATTTGTTTGTGCAAATGCAACCTTCTTAAAAGAAAATTTATGAAAAATCACAAACCTCGTAGCAAGATTGTTTATGAAGAATAAAGTGATTGGTCAGAATCTAAGGAAGATTTTGATGAAGTCATAACTGGTATGAATTCAAGAGTTGAATCTGAACCAATGGCACATTTTCGTAGTGGGAGGGTTGTTAGACAACCTGAAAAATACATGGGTCTAGGAAAACACTTGGTGGCTTTTTCATATGAACATTTATTAGATCTCGTTACATATGTGGAAGCTAGTAATGACGTAGATGATATTCATTGGCAAAAGATAATGAAATCAGTGTTGGAATCTATGTGTTCCAACAAGATTTGGACTCTTGCAGATGCTTTTGAAGGAATAAAACCCATTGGGTGCAAATGGATCTAAAAGAGAAAGAGATGAGTTGATAGGAAGATGGAGATCTTCAAAGCTAGGCTAGCAGCCAAGGGTTATACCTAAAGAGAAGGTATCAACTATGAAGAAACCTTCTCACTAGTTGTTATGCTTAAATCCATCAGGATCCTGCTATCCATAGTTATACATCTTGACTATGAGATATGGCATATGGATGTCAAGATCCCATTCTTGAATGGGGATCTTAAAGAACATATTTATATGGCTCAACCAAACTATTTCATTGAAAATGGCTAAGAGCACAAAGTTTATGAATTGCATAAGTCTTTCTATGGACTTAAGCCAACAACGAGATCTTGGAATATAAGATATGATGCAGTAATCAAATTTTATGGATTCCAATAAAATGCAGACGAACCCTGTGTTTATAAAATAATACAAGAGAATAAGATTGTCTTCTTAGAACTCTATGTAGATGACATTCTACTCATTGGGAATGATGTAGGAAGTTATAGTTTCAGATGAAGGATTTAGGATAGGCTAGCTATATTCTTGGGATCCAAACAATAAGAGATCGCGAGAATAAGCATACATCCTTGTCCCAAGCATCCTACATTGACAAGCTATTGACAAAGTTTGGCATACAGTATTCCAATAGAGGTTTCACACCCTCTAAGCATGGCATCAAACTTTCTAAGGAGCAGTCACCCTAGACTTCTCTGAAAGTTTAACAAATGAGACAGATTCCCTATGCATATGCAGTGAGAAATCTCATGTATGTTATGTTTTGCCCTATACCAAACATCTGCTATGCAATTGGTTTAGTTAGTAGGTTTTAGTCAAACCCTAGCATGGAACATTGGATTGCAGTCAAGTGTATATTTAAATATCTTCGTAGGACAAAGAACTACATGCTAGTGTATTCTAGTAGTGACCTAATTCTGATTAGGTACACTGACTCAAATTTTTAGTCTGACATTGATTCTAGAAATTCAACATCAAGCTTTGTTTTCACTTTGAGTGGTGTAGTCATTATTTGGAGGAGCATAAAGCAATCTTCCATTAGCTCCACCATGGAAGTAAAATATGTTGTAGCTTGTGAAACTACAAATGAAGTTGTTAGGTTGCGCAAGTTCTTTAAGGACCTTGAGGTGGTTCTAGATGTAGATAAGGCCATAACTCTATTATGATAATAGTGGAGCTGTGGCAAACTCAAAAGAATTATGGAATCATAGGAAATCCAAACACATTGAGAGAAAGTATTGTCTCATATGAGATATAGTACAGCGTGGGGAAGTGGTCGTAAACAAGATTGTGATTGAAAGGAATCTGGATGATCCATTCACAAAGACTTTTTAATAGAAGAGCTTCAAGGTCACTTAGAAGGATTAGTGATTATGGATATGTCATACTTGCGTTAGGGCAAGTGGGAGATTGTTGGGAATAGGTTACCTTAAAAAGCAAGTTACATTCCCTAATTTAATGTAAGTATTTTTTTAATATTAATAAATAAAGAGTTTATTTATGTAAGCTTTATTTTTTAACTATTAAGGTTCCTAGATTCTAATAAATCAAAATACATTTACGTAAGAGTTATTCAAAAAGAGATATGTATCACTGGATGAATCTAAAATACTATTCACAATCACTGAGTAGAGCTGGTCACTTTATTCCATAAAGACTATAGTGTTTGGGGTACCTCCATAGAAAGAATGATATTCCTTTCTAAGGGATTTATGTATCTCAAAGCATTGAAGTAGTAGACTTCAAGTAATGACACTATTAAATGAATTGAAATCAAGTGAGATATCAAATTCAAGTTAATACCTTTGCTTCGAACTTGAACTCACACACATTGCATCTGCTAGTGGAAATCCTAATGGATTATGGACTCATGTTCATCACCATTGTGACCTTTAATATACTATGGGAATGACCATTGTGTGATATTGGTTAACACTCTGTATGTTAGGATCATTGTGCAAGTAAACATCTAGGAACATAAATCCAATAAATGGTGTTCGAGCATTACACCACTTATGGTGATTTTAGGAAGAGAAGTGACATATCTAGTCTCAGTGAAATGATGAATTAGCTACTCATCATTTCAAGATAGTTTTAAAAAAGTTCTAAAAGATTATCTAATCACTTAAGGGGTAAAATGGTTATTTCACCTTGTGTCAATGGATGGCTTCAAAGGTTTACAAACACTAGGTTTGCAAATTGGACAAATTAATGTTCAACATTGACTTCTCATAATTTTAAGAATTATTAAGAGTGCAATCATAAGCCTTTGGTGAAATGACTTCATGATTAATAAAATATGAATATCTTAATGAGATTAAAATAATCCCAAATTTATTGGAGCTTGAAATTCCTATGTCCAAACGGATTCCCCACATAGCTTTGAAGAATTCAATCCACATTAGGTTGGAATAGATTTAAGATGAAGTTAATTGATAGCATTTCAGCTAATATCTTTATTAAGACAAGAGTTGTCTTAATTTAGATAAAGAGTTATTTTAGAACAAATGTTGTCATAATAATGCTTGAAAATGTGAAAAAAAAAATTGTCTCTAAAGAGACAAAAATAATTCTCACATTTATTGTCTTATTTAAACAAGTGTTGCTTTAATTAGACAATAGAATTTCAGACAAATGTTTATTTTAATTAAGACAAGTGTTGTCTCAATTAAGACAACCTTTATCTTAATAATTAATTTTGCTCTAATCACTTTAAATTAATATTTGAATTGTTCAATTATTTAATTTGAAGAAGTCAATTAAAATAAAATAAAATTTTCATTTAATTAGGAATTTCGGCATATCATTTTATTAGGATAAAATTAATTTTTAATTATGTCCTAATATTATTGCAATGTTTGAATTGTTCAAACTTGTAAGACAATCTCCTCCCCATGTGATGGAGAGGTGCATGCCCAAAAGGAAGTGAGTTGATTCCCTCCTAATTATCCTAATTATCCTTGTGAATAAATGATTAAAAAATAGAAGAGTTTTAATTTCTTAGGTAACATACATTCACTAGGAGAGTAACTAAGTCAAAGGGATTTAATTAAATAAAATTCTTTATTTGAATATTATATTCAAGCATAACCAATTAGAAAATCTCACATGTTTTATTTAAGAGTTAAATAAAATATGACTTTATCGATTAAATAATACAATTATTAATTAATAAATCAATTAGATAATTTGATTATCTATTTTTTCTAGTAAGCGTGTGGAATCCCTAAGTTTTAGGGAAGGATATTTTTGAATCCAAAGAAATGACCTAGGGCTAGGTTAGTAAAAATATAACCTTAACCCCTCTCCTTGTGAGAAAAAAACATATAGAGAGAAGACACCTTGAGAGTGCCTCAAGTTTTTGAGAGAAATACACTAGAGAAAAAGTGAGCTTTGTTTGGAGTGCCTTTTTAGGTTTCTACATGCCATACTTAAAGGAAAATTGAAGGCTTTCTAATTTAATTTGAAAGCTATCAATTATTGTCCTTTCATATTCTTTTTTTCCCAATCATTGAGCCTATTTACTGTAGGTTACATGAATTGGTACTTTCCAAAGAATAGGTGGTCAGTGCACTTGGTTGGGAAATATATTATAAGATTAAAGTGTAGTCAAGAGGTATGTAAATTTCCTATCTATTTTACTTCTCTTTCAAACTGTTAGTTATTTTCTTGGTGTTTAGTTTCTGCATTGTTTGCAAGTTTAAATGTTTTAAAATTTTTAAAACTCATGCTTATACCATAAACACTGAAGATAAACAACTAAATCCAATAGTGGCATGCTAAAGAAAAGTGTCAAGTGCAGGCTTATGAAATTTATTTAGCAAATGACTCTAGGATTAAACAAAAGTCTTCATTTGAATTTATGAGTAGACAATTTTGTGGAAGAGTAAATCTTGGATACACTTGCTTGGATCAAAAGAATTATCTTCGTACTAAAAGGCTATGAAACATGGCATACGGGGAAGCGGCAATTTATTACAATACTTCCAACATGAATCCGTTGTGAATCTATCATTTTATGCAGTCCAATTAGATGTGAGAGAGCAAATAACCAATATATGTTGGACTGATGTAAAAATGATAATTGATTACATAATTTTCGGTGATGTGGTCACACTTGACACTACATACAGAACTAAAGGGGCATGTAGACCTTTGGCTTGATTTGCTGGTTTTAATTATCACAGAGGGGTGATAATGTTTGGAGCTGCACTTCTTTATGATGAGACAACAGAGTCCTTTAAATGGTTTTTTGAAACATTCTTAGAGACACACAAGGCAAAGAAACCTCTGACTATTTTTACTGATCAAGACTATGCAATGGCTAAAGCTTTAATTGAGTTTATGCCTAAAACATATCATGGATTGTGTACTTGGCATTTGTTGCAAAATGACATTAAGCATCTTGGGAATTTGATGAAAAATGGTTTTAACTTTCTTAGAGACTTCAAGGTATGTATGTACCAATATGCAGAGGAAGATTATTTCCAAGTAGCATGTGATAAACTATTAAGTGATTAGAATCTTCAAGAAAACAATTGGCTAGCTAGTCTCTATAAATTAAAAAGCAAATGGGCAAAATGCTACATGAAATAGGCTTTATTACTAGGCATCCTATGTACACAGCTAAGTGAAAGCTTAAAATCTTATATGAAAAGTTGAATGACACCAGATTTAGATATAATCTAATTTTTTAAGCACTTTGAAAGAGTGATTAGTGATAAAAGATATAATGAGTTGCAATCTAAATTTAAAGTTATACAAAAATTTCCAAGAGTAAAGATGCAAAATTCACCTATACTACAGCAAGTTGCTGAAATCTATACTCTTGTGATTTTTAATATTTTTCAAGAAGAGTATGATTTATAGTCTGCAGCCTCTATAAGATATAAGAATGAAAGTGAATCAATTCATGAGTATGTGGTTATGATGTTTAATGGAGATTTAGAGTTCAAAGTATTATTTAATGCTACTGATAACACAATTGCTTGCAGTTGTAGAAAGTTTAATAGTTTTGGCATTCTATGTTGCCATGTAATAAAAGTGTCTGGAATAAAAGATATTAGATCAATTTCTACCCAATATTTTTTGAAAAGATGGACAAAAGATGCAAGAAGTAGACTTGTGCAAGATATACATGGGAGAATTTTTCATGAAGATCCTTAACTAAATATCACACACCGATATAGGTAGCTTTGTCCCAAGTTAGTGAGGTCAGCAATTGAGGCAGCTGATTATGAGGAAGCATACATGTTTATGGATCAAGCCGTGGTTGAGTTAAGTAAGTGAGTTCAAGATATTCATAAACGACATATGGGAGATTCTAGGGATAGTTGCATGGTTGGAAAAAATAATCATGTGAGTAATATCAAAGACTAGAAGAAAAAAGACGGTAAGAAAATCAGAAAGCATCCAAAAGGTTGGGTTGAGAAGCAATGCAGTGGGAAGAAAAAGTGTCAAAGCCACTAATGTTTCACAAAACAAATGACTGAAGATATTTTAGTTCTTAACTTAATATATAGTATTGTGTTTAAATTTTATAACTTACTAATATATATTCTTTCTATTTGCATAAGAAAATGCTTCTTCTATCAAACATGCATGATATTTCAAGTTCTCAAGAGAAATTTCATTCCAATAAGGTACAACATCTATTATATTAGTTTGTAACATGGCTTTTCTTATCAAGTTTAAAGGGATGGAAGTAATTATCATTATTGTTAATCCTTCTTTTGCAGGACCTTCTTAGTAATACTTTTCACCCTTTATTATTTGAAGGATTGAATGAAATTTCAATAGTACGTTGGTTAAGATCTAATGTTCATATGTGAAGTTGTTTTTTTCTTTTTTTTATGTGAAGAAATACTAAATATTGTTATCCTTTTTAATAAATATATTTTGCATCCATTGAGCACTAATTTCTATCAAACATCATTCCCTATAAGTGATATATCCAATTCTAGTGTCCAACAAATATAAGTGCTGCCTCATTTTGGTATTCAATCTTATGCCTTTTGTACTGTGTTTTTAAACTTATAGGTGCAAGCTTCTAATTTGATGGCTAATTTTAATTCTGAATTTCTTGACTACATGCTCTATAGTTATGGGTTTTGATTCTGATACAATAAGTAAAATGGCACTAGAGGATCTTCAAAAAATGTTTGAAATGGCATCCTCATTGAAAGGGAAAGAATCTATTCCATCATTTGTAGTTGTAGACAAGAATGTGAGAAATGCTTCTCAGTCAAACATCCCGTCCAAGTGCTTATAGAAGTGATTCTCTTGGAGATTCTAGTTCTTCTTGCAATTCATTTTCAAATGTTAGAAATGCTTCTCAATCAAACTTCCCATCCTCAAGCATTAATTTACAAGAACATATGAGAAACCAGATGAAAGATCCAGCTATACAACAGGTATGATCAAGTAAGCAGATTGCATTTAATTGTAGTAATCTCAATTCTACCAAGGATGGTGCTTTTGTTTTGCTTTTTTTTTTTTTTTTCAATCTGCCCTTTGAGTCTCTTCTATCAAGCATCACCAATAATCAAAACCACTATAATGCTTTGCTTTTCATTTTTATCTTTGTTTAGATTCAATCCACCTTTTTACATCATGCTGTCAAGCATGGTGTGAATTTTGAAATTTTCTAAGTTGAATTGGTGCCACAAAGCACACACTTGGGCGAAGTAATCTTTCTTCTTCAGAATTTTCAGTAGAATAAATGATGAAGTTACTACAATTTATTGTTCTTCGTTAGCTTTCTGGTATCATATGTGATTGAAGCATGGTTTTACTTTTAAGTTTTACCTTACTAGTCATGCTACGGGACATGGCAAGAAAAGTAGCTTAATTTTGGGAATTTGGAGTTTATTGTTCATATTATTGTATCCCTTATGATGTGCTTTTTACTTATCAAAATTTATCTGTATTTCCAGGCTAACTATTACTCCAGACTTGACATGCTGAGGAGCAGATGATTTGGATGTAGTGACCTAACTTAAAGTTAAAAGTTATTGTTTCTATTTATGTATGTATATTATGTTGTTACTAGTGAAAAGTATGTATTCAAGGTGTCTTTGTGGACAAATTTTGGAATTGGCATGTACTCGTAACATCAATTTATCCTAGGGAAAGTGTCTATAATTTCAATTTGCAATGATACTTTTTATATCTATGCTATAGATCAAGTTGGCTTTCTAACTTGAGTTATGCTATAACTGTTTGCACACTTGTAAAAGCACACTTCTTTTACTTATTTTTACATGGCTATGCTTAGTTGGATTTCATTCAATTTATCCAATCTTTAACTTTTTCATTGCATGTTGCATATTGTTCATGCCATTCGTGTGAGTTGTGTTTTTTCATTATAACAAAGAAAGGAAGTGTATTTCATCAAATTAATAATGCAAGAAGACAGATAAAATTAACCTTATTTTCATAAAAAGGTGCCCATCAATAGGCTTAGCCATCACAAGTCCATGTTATCAGTTCATTAGTTGGCATTCTCACAAGTTCTAACTAGTATAACAAGAACAAAGTAATTGTATTTAAAAGTAAATGCCACTTGAGAAGTAAAATAGACACAAAATCTTCAAGCTCCATGGCTTTATGGCTATTCTAAAATTTTCCTAACTTATAATTCCACCATCTTCATTGAAGCCTCTAAGGAATCCAGCATTTACTCATGTCGTTCATGGTTATCTCTATTAACTTGAATAAAGGCGTTCAAGTTTTCTTCCAAATATTGGTTTCCTAGGTTGATTGGGTGGTCCAGCTTGGCTTTGATATTGACTCGACCCTTTGTTTTAAGCATATCCTGGGTCATTGTTAGTCTAGGAGAAATTAGGTTGATTTCTCCACCAAGGATTATATGTGTTGGCAGAAGGATCAATCCTCTTCCTTGGTTGGTAAAACTCCATCAAATTGACTTGTTCTCGTTCTCCACCTACATAAGGACCATAAAACAAAGAACAAGTATTAGCACTATGCCCAAAACTACCACAAATTCCACATACTTCATGATTAGGCATGTTTTTGGTAGTAAGTAGTTTGATTTGTTTAGTTAATTCTACAATTTTTAAGGCCATCTCATTGTTGGAGCTTAATTTATTCACCCTAACTCTCATTCCTCTGATACCATTTTGTTGGGAATTAACACCAAACATCTCATATAGCTCATGTGTTTCCTCTACAGTCCTTTCTCCTATAGCTCCTGCGATGGCATTATCAACTATTTATTAACACTGTAGCATCAACCCATCATAAAAGAATTGATTTTGAAGTTGCAGCGGGAAATGATGGTGGTGACATTAAATAAGAAGCATTTTAAATTAGTTCCATGCTTCATGGAAGGGCTCTCCCTCCATTCAGGAGAAAGTTGCAATTTTAGTCCTTAACTTAATACTCTTTTGGTGAGAGTAGAATTTCCCTATGAACTTATTGTACATTGCTTCCCGTGTAGTCAAAGAATCAGATGGAAGGGTCATTAACCAAGCTTTAGTTTTCAATGTATACAGAAAACACTTTATCCTGAGTTAGTCTTTATGAAGACCTTGCAAAGGAAATGTCTGCACTGTTGCAAAAAAGGCTATGATGCAATTCTGGTGTGTTCCCAAGTAAAACTTCAAACCTCGGCAACAAAGCCTCAATTTGATTGCCTTCCAAATGGGAAATATAGCTAATAAATCTCCTTGCAATATGGTGGTAAGTATTTTTTTTATTTTTCTGAGCAAGGATCTTTCTCCCATAAAGGATTGGGTTTAGTTGATTAATCACTAAATAAATTAATGTTTGGAATGTAAATGAGGGTTTTTATAAGAACAAATGTATATAGAAATAAAGATGACGGTAAATAAAAGCAATAAGATTAAAAAAAACAACAAACACTAAGAAAATTAGAATAAGGTGAGGAATATGGTTGATGATTCAGTCTTCTCCAATGGACAATGGCAAATGATCATAGACAATCACTCATTATAATTATAAACATGACAATGCTATCAACTTTCTATTCTAACTACTAACTATAAATAACAACAAGTTCTATTATCCCAATCTTTCCTTAGTTATTCGATAAATAGAAGAATGCTCCATACTTACTACCTATCCAATGAACAACCTAGAAAATGCTTCCTAGATTTAATCCAATGAAAGCCTTAAGATAAGAAAGATAGGTTAATCTAGGCAACAGTCTCAAATGTTTGGATTATTTAACCTATGTTATGCTCCACAGCATAGTTCTCAAGGATTTTAAATTACAACTTGTGAATAAGAGAATCAAACTATTACGTATTCAATCCTTTATCCTAGCATTAGATGATTACCTACTTCATTTATTTGGCCACCTAAATAAAACCAAGAAACAATCATAAACAAATAAAGTAGAAGAACATAAACAACCATTCAAAAGAAGTTTAATAACATTATCAATGAGTTTAATCACAAAATCATGTCCAAGGCATTGAGTTCACCGTCAACCAAGGGGACTCCCTTCAGCCTTCCTCTTGCTCTCCTCCTCTCTTCGAAGCTTTCTCTCAGAATTTCCAAGTGTTAAAATGTAGAAAATGAAGTGGGAGATGTGTTTTTAAGTGAATCAACGCGCATGGGCACTGCAGCCTTGGGATCAACAGTACATGGGCACCGCGGCGCCTAACCAGCAACACAGTGCTGAGCCCTAGGTGAAATTCTTTGACTTTTGAGCATCATAGTATCTCGAAGTGCCAGGGAGCTGAACTCTCGAGTATGGAACCATTTTTCTTCGAATTTGAGCATGAAAATAGGCATTTTGAGCTCTTTTCATATGAACTTGCTTCTATAATGCTCCAAAGCATGCCTAACTTGACTCACTTCTTCTCATAATTGTATTTCCACTTCAAAATACCTACAAAACATAAAACTAAGCTAAGAATACAAGAAACTCAAGAACAAAACAATTAAATGCGAGAGAATTCATCATAAAAACATAACAAAATATGCACTTATCAAATTCAAAGGGTCTTCATTAGGAATGTCATAGAAGGAGGGCAACATGAAATCATGGATGCTTTTGAGCTCATAATTTCTTATCGTTTCCCACAATCGGATGCAAGATGTAGCAATTACAATCACTAGTCTTGCATATTCTTTCATTACTCATTATCTCTCAGCTGCTTCCAATATGTCAGGCTCCACATTCTCTATGAAGATGAAATTAAGTTACCTAAAATTAAGAATAAAAACAAAAACAAACACTCAAAATCTAAAAACAAAATAAAAACAATAAAAATACTAAAAGTGGAAAACAAAATAAAATAAATAAACAAAGAACAATAAATAAAACAAAGAACAAAAATAATAAATTTTGCACCAAAGAAAACAATTAAAAATTTATATGACAACTCCCTGGCAACAGTGCCAAAAACTTTATGTGCAAATTTTAAATGCTCGCAAGTGCACGAATCATTAAAAGTTCAATGATAAGTTTACCCGAGGTCAATTTGTCATGGAATTGCAATGGTTCAAAATCTTGTTTATTTTCTTTAGAAATGATAAATTTAACAAACAATAAAAATGAAACAACGTAAAACTAATAAAACTAAATAAAATCCTAAAGAACAAAAAAAATTAAAATAAAATAAAGTGAACAAAATAAAATAAAATCCTAAACACTTTAACCAAATTATTATGAATGCTCAAAATAAATTAAACTCACTAATCTAGAAGAACTCAAAAAAAAATAAAGCTAAACTAAATTCTTTCGAACTTAAAGGTTTTTAGCCAAGTAAGATTTTGTGTTGAAATATTAGGTGAATCAAACAAAAATTCCTAAGTTGAAATTATTGGTTTTTTCCACTAAGGCTAAAGAACCCATATGATCATGGTTATCCCTCACTTACAATTAACTAATTAACTTTCTTGGTCGAGATAATTACTTAGTTAAATGGATTAAGCATAAAGAAAAACACACAACCATCTAAACTAAATCAAATTAATGAATTTAATTTAAACTCTTGTTCAATAGAGCTAAATTAAGTGCAAATGATGCATGTAAACTTAGTTCTCATATACCAATTTTAATTACAAATAATAGCTAATAAATCCACAATTTATAATCAAATTGGATAAAGAACAATAAACAAGAAATAATCCAAACTTGCATTAAAAAAAAGTTACCAAAATATTCAATACATTCTTGGTAGCTAAACTAAACTCCCCCGATATATTTAGCCTCTCATAATTAAATTCAAACCAATGAATTCAACTACAAAAATCCTAAACATATTGCGAAATAAAAATGGAAATATATATAAATAAGAGATAAAATAAGAAGAAGAACAAAAGGAAGGTGTTCATGAGTGCAACGTGTTGTCTGCAGTTGTACTCAACGTGCCGCTTGATGATGGTAATGGTGAGACGAACGGTGAGGCCAAGAGAGGAGAAGGAAAAAAAAAAGAAGAAGGAAGAAGTCCTCCCACCTCATTTTGGTCAACGGCAATGAGGAATAGAGCTCCACTCCAAGATGTCTACAATTAAGAGAAGAAAATGGGCTTTATAGGGAAAAGAAAGGCCACAATCCTAATAGAGGAAGGAAATTGATGGATAAATTTCTTAGTGGAGAAGGAAGTCTGTTGGGAATAGGTGGTCCAGGATAGCAAGTTGTATTCTCCAATTTGATGTAAATACATTTTTATATTACTAAATAAAGAGTTTATTTATATAACATTTGTTTTCTAGCTCTTAAGATTCCTAAATTCTAATAAACTAAGATACATTTGCATAAGGGTTACGCAAAAGGAGATATGTATATTTGGATGAATCTAAAATGCTATTCACAGTCACTAAGTAGAGCTGGTCAGTCTATTCAATAAAGACTATAGTGCTCAGATTACCTCCATAGAAAGAATGAGATTCTTTTCTAAGGGAATAATGAATTTCAAATCATTGAAATAGTAGACTTCAGGTAATGACACTATTAAATGAATTGGAATCAAGTGAGAAATCAAGTTCAAGTTAATATAGTTGCTTTGAACTTGAACTCACACACATTGCATCAGCTAGTGGCAGAACCGAAATCCTGATGGATTATGGACTCGTGTTCATAACCATTGTGATATTTGATATACTATGGGTATGACCAATGTGTGACATTGGCCAAGACTCTGTATGTTGGGATCATAGTCGGAGTGAACATCTAGGAACATAAATCCAAGAAATGGAGTTCGTAGCATTATATCACTTCTGATGATTTCAAGAAGATAAGTGACATATCTGAGCCAATTGAAATGATGAATAAGCTACTCATCATTTCAAGATAATTTTAGAAAAAATCTAAAAGATTATTTGATCACTTATTGGATGAAATCTGAGACCAAGGGACAAAATTGACATAAAGGGTAAAAGATAGTTTTATATTGTGTCAATGGATGGGTAAGATAGTTCACAAATACTAGGTTTGCAAATTAGATAAATCAATGTACAACATTGACTTCTCTTAATTTTAGGAATTATTAAGAGTGCAATCATGAGTCTTTGGTTAAATGAATTCTTGATTAATAAAATTGGATTATCTTAATGAGATTAAAATAATCTCAAATTTATTGAAGCTTTAAATTCTTATGTCCAAACAGATTTCGCACCTAGCTTTGGAGAATTCAATCCACATTAAGCTGGAATAAATTTAAGATGAAGTTAATTGATAGTATTTCAATTAATGTCTTTATAAGACAAGAGTTGTCTTAATTTAGACAAGTAGTTGTTTTAGGACAAATGTTGTCCTGAGCATGTTGTTTTAATTGAGACAAGTGTTGTCTCAATTAGGATAACTTTTATCTTAATAATTAATTTTGGTTTAACCACTTTAAATTAATATTTGAATTGTTCAAATATCTAATTTGAAGAAGTTGATTAAAATAAAATTAAATTCCTATTTAATTAGGAATTTTGGCTGTAGCATTTTATTAGGATAAAATTAATTTCATTATTTATTTATCCTAGTGTTGTTGCAAGGTTTGAATTATTCAATGTAGTGATCAACCTCCTCCTCATGTGATGGAGAGATGCACGGCCAAAGGGTAGAGAGAGGCTTAAAATGATCAAACCTATATCTCCCTAATTATCATAGTGAATAAATGATTAAAAATTTAAAGAGCTTTAATTTCTTAGGTAACCTACATTCACTAAGAAACTAACTAAGTCAAAGGGATTTAATTAAATTAAATTCATTCATTTAAATTTTAATTCAAGCATGACAAATTAGAAAGTCACTCATGTTTATTTAATTGTTAAATAAAATATGTTATTGTCAAAATTAATAATATTATTAATTGATATAATGTTAGATAATATGATTATCTAATTTCGCTTTAGTAGGCGTGTGGATCCTTAATTGATAAGGATTGATTTTTTGAATACACTCATGTGACCTAGGGTTAGGTGTTAGGTGATTATATATATCTTCAACCCTTTTTCCCCTCCAAGCCATCCGAGCATTCTTTGGAGAGAAAATTTCCTAGTGGGCATGAGGCTTGAGAGAAAGAGAGAAATACAATTTGAAGGCTGTGGTTTATTGAGTGTAAGAGGTTTTGTTCTTCATGCCATACTACAAGGAACAAAGAGGAAGGCTTTCTAATTTAATTTTGAAAGTTATCAATTATCTTTTCTTTTCATCTTTTGATTTGTTCCAATCATTAAACCTATTCACTGTAGGTTCTGTGGATTAGTGCTTCCTAAAAAATAGGTTGTCAATGCGCTTAGTTGGGAAGTGTAGTGAAAGATTAAAGAGACTACAAGAGATATGTAAAATTCCTATTTGTTTTACTTTACTCTATAGCTGTCAGTTGTTTGCTTGGTGTTTTGTTTTTGCTTGTTTACAAGCTTAGATGTTTAAAAATTTTTGAAAACCCATGCTTGCACAATAAACACCTAGGAGTAACAACTAGATCCAACAAAGTCAACAATCCTAGTGGAGGAAGGAAATTATAGAGGATTTGTTTTATTCTTTTTAGAAATAAGACACTTTTAGCTTCTCCTTGGTAGTTCCTGCAAATATGCAAAAAGAACCTCAAAGTAACATAATTCTAAAATAAAACATATAAAAAAAACTAATATCACAAAATATTAGGACAAATATTGGTTTATCAATAAATCTGGTTGGCAGAGAAGTTATCACTATTCCCTTATGGTTACAAAGGTATAGTTCCTTCTATTGTGATTTCCTGCAATTCGTGTGTGCCCTTTTGGTGTTTATTATTCCACTGCATTTTATAGTTGGTATGATTTAATACAAATTTTAAGAAATCCATGCCTATACCGATATCATCAAGGGATAATTTAGATATCCAACAATTGTAATCAAAGTCTAGGTTTCACGAATTGCATGTGTTTGTTGCACGATTGGCACCTAGCATTTGTTTATTTATAATAATTGATTGATTCAATTGTTATGCTCCTAATATGTATGTTTTTATTTAACTTTTGGCCATATCAATATCCTAGAGGAATTTCCTTGTATTATTCTTTTGGGTTGTAATAAGAAGGATGACCTCATATGGTCATGTTTTCTTGTTGGTTTTTATTATCTTTCAATTACAAAAATTTGATGTAATATGTTACATACACCACTTTGGAGCAACCATGGACTTTCGGACATATCATGGAGATGCATAGAGAATGGCAGCCAAAAAAGCCCAAAGATGGAGAAAGTGCAAGCCTAGTAGATATAGAGTGCGTGCTATTGTAATTTATTTTAGAATAGACTCTTTTTCTTTTGTTTCATAGGATGAACATTAATATGGTTCTATTAAATTATCATAATATGTTATATTATGTGTTGTTAACATGTCATCTAGGCTACAAGGTGTCAATCAAATTAATATGCCATGCATACATTGTGTTTTTAATTTAAAAGAGTTTTAAATGGACAGAACATAATATATGCATAATATAGCATCTATAAAATATGGCTAATGAAACTTAATTTTTTTCCCAACTAAATAATTTAGTAAGGAAATAATTAGGTCCCTAAATGATCACTTAGTCAAAGGCACACAATTTCCAACTAATGACTTAGTTATGAAATGAATAGATCACCTAATAACTAAATTATCAAACTGGCACCTATGTCTCCAAACTACAAATTTTAGTATAGAAATGGTTAAGCTTGAAATTAAAAATAAAAACTTAGGGAATAACAAGTATTTCCAAAGGCTTTGTCACGGCCCAATTTTGTTAATGTGACCAGTGTAGGAAACCATAATTAAGATGGCATTCTACAAACCTTCACATATACATATGCCTTTTTCAAAATAAGAAGGATAAAAATACTGACTGACTTGCACCATTGAGATGAAATATTGGGGAAATTTTATAAAATTTTAACAAGGTTTTCCCTAAATTTTTAACATTCCTAATTACAAATGGTCCTCAAACATAGTGGACAAGCCCACCATAAAATACAGAAATCGGTCTCCATAGCCAAAATACAAAGATGGGTAACATGTGTACATGTAATGACACAACAATAATATACAAGACATTAAATCAACACATGATAGGCTTAGTAAAGGTTACTAATATAAACCCAACAAAAGAGTTTATAAGGGAAATAAAGCTCATAAATGACTTAGTTTTCTAAGTGTTCATGCTAGAAAACTTGGAAAGTCACCTTAGGGTAATAATAATAACAACAAAAATATTGAGTGGGTTGATCCATTGTCATGGGGCATGTGTCACTCCCTATAAGAGGGCATACACCCAAATCATGGCTGGATTGGATTTCCAAAGAGATGAGTCCACCTTGGTGCACCATTAGGTATGACTTCCCATAGAAGTACACTAGTGATACATCTAAGTGTGATGAAATGATTAGTTAAAACATTCACCATTAATCTACCAATATACTGACTATAGTAGCTCTATTGATAGACTTATAAGCCAAATAAAGGTGCTCCTTATCTATGCTATGTATGAAGATACTAGGTAGCACAGTTAAGTAGAAGGGTCCTAATTTAACTTGCAATGAGTCTTCATGGCCATAGTTAGCTGATTTATTGCACGAAGGTAAATGATCATCGAACAAGTAATAATAAAATCTACATGCTCATGCATACATGCTTCATGTTCAAAGTCTAATATTTAATATCTAATAGCTTACAAATTTAAAATGTATTTTTAAGTTATACCCCTAAGAATGAACCCGCTCTCAATTATGCTTAACAAATGCACACTGAATGGTGAGAACTATATTGAGTGGAAGAGAAACCTTAATATCATCCTTAATTATAATAAGATCATATAGTCCTTTATGAGCAAGCACCAACCCCTTTCACTCCCTGATCTACCTTGGAGGAAACCGAGCACCACATGAAGTGGCATGATGCCAACGCATTAGCTAAGTGCTATATACTAGCCTTCATAACTAGTGTGTTACAGCACTTGTATGAAAGCATGGACCATGCTGTTAACATGTTTGGTACAATATTAAGGTGAGAGCAATCAATGCTTTAAAGAACCAAAAGTAGAAACCAAGGAAGCCAGTCCAATATTACATGCTTAAAGTAATCTCCTGCCTAAATAAGGGTGAGCTACACGTTGCTAAAAATTGATGCTAACACTCAAGTGTCCATGATCATACATAGCATGAACTTCCAGTTTTTGCAGTTTAAGTTAGACTATGAATTGCACAGTAGGGCCTACACCCTTAGTGGGTTGATGAATGACCTACAATCTATGGAGGAAGTTCTTAATATAAAGAAGAATCCAAAGATTAATATTGCAATAGTAGAGCTCAAGAATGCAAGGGGGTTAAGAAAAATGAAGAAAGCTGCCAAAAAATTAGCTAGGCCAAAAACAAAGTCCATGAAGAAGAAAGCTTAGAAAGAGGGCACTAAAGGAAAGTGTTTCCACTGTGGTGCTAAAGGACATTGGAAGAGGAATTGTAAAGTCTACCTCAATTATGTGAAGGATAAGCAAAGTATGGGTTTTCTATATATGTTATAAGTGTGTTTAGTGGATGATTCTACTAATACCTAGATAGTGAATTCTAAAGCCACTAACCATGTTTGTAATTCTTTATAGAGGTTCCAGACAAGGAGAAAACTGACTGAGGGTCAACTCTATACGAGGATAACCAATGGCATTCTTGTCTCAGCTCGAGCAGTGGAAGCCATTACTTTTCATTTTTGTAATAATAAATCTTTGGTTATAGAAGATTTTTATTACATTCCTGACATTTGATTTCTGTGTATTGTTTGATTAATTTTGGATATTTTGTTTCTTTTGGTAATAAGATCGCCATTTTTATTGAATTAAAATTTTATTTGTTTTGGAATTATGATGAATAATTTATATTATCTAAAATTAATAAATGACATTATAAATGTTGCAGAAATAGCTACACCTAAGTCTAAAAGGTCAAAAACTCTAGTTTAGATCAACGTTTTCTTTGCCATTTGCATCTGGGTTATATAAATCAAAACAGACTTAATAGACTAATAAAGAATGGTACTCTACCAGAAATGGTTGAGGGTTCTTTATCGATTTGTGAGTCATGTATTGAAGGGGAAATGACTATGGCAGCTTTTAAAGAAAAATGCAACAGAATACAGAATGTTCTAGACTTGGTACACAAAAATGTAGTGGACCAATGAACATACAAGTGAGAGAAAGATATGTGTACTTCATAACCTTTATGGATGATTAATCACAATATGATGTTGTGTATTTGATGCACAACAAGAGTGATTCCTTTGAGAAATTCAAGGAATTCAAGGCTGAAACTGAGAAATAGCTAGGCTAACCATTGAAATAACTTTGATCAGATCGAGGTGAAGAGTACTTGTCTAATGAATCTCATCTGTATCTAGTTGTTAATGGAATCATTTACAATTTATCAGCACCCATAACACCTCAACAAAATGGGGTTGTTGTAAGAAGAAATAGAACTCTTTTAGAAATGGTAAAATATATTATGTCCTATGCTACTATTCCAAAATCATTTTGGGGATAATGCATACAGATAGTAGTATACTTGCTAAACTTTGCTTCATCTAAAGGTGTGCTTAAGACACCAAGGGAGATGTGGACAAGACATAAACTATCTTTTACGTCATTTATGAACTTGGGGGTGTCCAGCACATGTATTTAAGCCTGAGTCCACTAAGATTGAACCAAAGACAGAAGTATGTGTTTGTAGGATATTCTAAGGGTACTAGGAGGTATTACTTCTACAGAACCTAAGATAAGAAGGTATTTGTTAGCGCAAGTGAAACTTTCTTAGAAAAGGACTTTGTGAGAAATCACAAAACTTGAAGCATGATTGTTTTGGAAGAACAAATGGGTCTATCATATTCAAAAGTTGAATCTAAACTAGTGGTACTCCGTCATAGTGGGAAGGTTGTTAGATAACCCGACAGATACATAGGTCTAGCAGAGCACATGGTAGCTCTCTCAAATGAACTTAATATGTTACACATGAGGATGCCATCAATGACATTGATGTTAAACATTGGCAAAAGGCAATGAGATATGAGTTGGAATCCATGTATTCCAACAAAGTATGGAACCTTATAAATACACATGAAGGGATAAAACCCATTGGGTGTAAGTGGATCTATAAAAGAAAAAGAGGAGCTGATAGGAAGGTAAAGACCTTCAAGGCTAGGCTAGTAGTTAAGGATTATACCTAAAGAGAAGGTATCAATTACGAGGAAACCTTCTCACCAATAGCTAATCAGGATCCTATTATTTATAACTGTATATCTTGATTATGAGGTATGGCAGATGGATGTCAAGCAAATTACATAGGTCCATTTATAGACTCAAGCAAGCCACTAGGTCTTGGAATATAATATTTGATGATACTATCAATTCTTATGGATTCCAACAAAATACAGATGAACCCTGTGTCTATAAAAGAATATAGGACAATAAGGTTATCTTCTTGATACTCTATGTAGATAATATTCTACTCATTGGGAATGATGTAGGAATTTTGTCTGTAGTAAAAGGATGGCTAAATCAACAATTTCATATGAAGAACCTAGGGAAAGCTAGCTATGTTCTTGGGATGTAATTAATAAGATATCAAAAAAATAAGCAGATAAATTTATCCTAGGAAACCTACATTGAAAAATTGTTGGCAAAGTTTAGTGCAAGATTCCAAGAAGGGTTACATACCTTCTAGGCATGGAATCAAACTTTCTAAGGAGCAATCACCAAAAACTCATTAGGAAGTTGAGCAAATGAGACAATTCCCTATGCATCACCTATAGGAAGTCTCATGTATGCCATAGTTTGCACCAGATCAGATATCAGCTTCACAGTTGGATTGGTAAGCAAGTTTTAGTCTTAGCATGGAACATTGGACTGCGGTCAAGTGTATATTCAAGTATCTTTGTAGGACAAAGAACTACATGCTTGTATATTATGGAACTGACATAGGTTTAATTGGGCACACTGATTCATATTTCTAGTCTGATGTCGATTCTAGGAAATCAACTTCAGGCTCAATTTTCATTTTGGGTGATGCAGCCATAGTTTAGAAGAGTGTAAAGCAATCTTGCATTGGTGACTCCACCATGGAAGTAGAATATGTTGTAGCTTGTGGAACTATAAAGGAAGTTGTTTGGATGCACAAGTTCCTATAGATCTTGAGGTGGTCCTAGATACAAATAAGCCTATGACTCTCTATTGTGAAAACAATGGAGTTGTGGCTAATTCAAAAGAATCATGGAATCACAGAGCAGTTAAACACATTAAGAGAAAATATCATCTCATGTGGGAGATTGTACAACGTAGGGAGGTGGTTGTCACTAAAATAGTGACAGAGAAGAATCTAGGTGATCAATTTACAATGTCTTTTTCATATAAGAGCTTCGAGGATCACCTAGAAGGACTAGGGGTTAGGGAATGTCATACATGCTTTAGGGCAATCAAGAGATTGTTGGGAATATGGCACCCATATATTCCTAATCATGCAATAATTGACATGCTGTAAATATATTTTAATAATTAAATAAAGAGCTTATTTTTCTAAGGTTTGTACTCTAGCTATTAAGCTATCAAGATTCTATATTTACCAAGATACATTTGCATAAAAGTTATGCAAAAAGATATATGTATCTTTGAATGTTCACAGACACTGAACAGAGCTAGTCACTTTATTCAATAAAGAATGCAGTGTCCAGATTATCTCTTTTAAAGGGTTGGGATTCTCCTTTAAAGGAATGGTGAATCTCAAACCATTGAAGCGGTTGACTTCAAGTATTTATATTATTATATGAATTAGAATCAAGTGAGATATCAAGCTCAAGTTAATACCATTACTTTAAACTTCAACTCACACCTATGCACTATCTTATGGCAGAACCGAAATCCTGATAGATATGGGCTCGTGTTCATTTCCATTATGGTCTTTATTATACTATAGGCATGATCATAATGTTACATTGGTCAAGACTCTGTATGTTGGAATCATAATTGGAATGAGAATTAAGGAACATATAACCAAGATATGGAGTTCATAGTGCAGACATCACTTCTACTTATTTCAGGAAGTTTTGTGATAAATTTACGCCAAGTGAATGATGAATTAGCTATTCATCATTAATTGATACTTTTTAGATTTTTTCTAAAGGTATTTGGTCACTTATCAGATGAAATATGATACTAGGGGACATGATTTGACATAAGGAGTAGAACGATAATCTTACCTTGTATCAATGGATGGCTATGAGGGTTCACAAACATAGAGTTTGCAATTGGACTTCCAATATTAGATATTGGCTTCTTAGAATTTAAGGTTTTTCAAGAGTGCATCCATGAATCTATGGTGGAGTGTTTCATGGTTAATGAACTAGGTTTATTTCAATGAGATTAAAATAATCCTATATTCATTGTAGTTTAAAATCCTTATGTCCAAACATATTTCTCATCTAGCTTTGTATTACTCAGTCCTTTTAAGTTAGGAGAACATTTCAATATATTTTTATGATGGCATGTTGTGATTTAGGGCTTGTCCTAATTAAGACAAAAATTGTTTTAATGTCGACAATAGTTTTCTTTTTGTCTTAAGGCAAGGGTTATCTTAAGTGAATAAAGTATGTCTTAAATGAGGCAAAAGTTATCTCAATTTAGACAAGTTTTTGGTATGCCTTAGTATAAGACATACTTGTCCTAAACAAGACAAGGGTTGTCTTGATTTGGACAAATACTCCTTTAGGACAAAAGTTGTCCTAAGTGTGCTTGGTATGTCTTAATGCAAGAAATGATTGTCTTAATTAAGACAAGAGTTGTCTTAATTAGACAAGAAGAATTCTTACAACATAGCTTGTCTTAATTAAGACAAGAGTTGTCTTAATTGGATAAGGGAATTTTTATGACAAGGAATGTCTTAATTTAGACAAGTGTTGTCTAATTAAGACAACAATTGTCTTGGTTAATAAATTTGAAAGTCAAATTTATAATTTATAATTTTGAAATTTGATTTTGAAATATGAAAATTTAAATTTTAAATTTTAATTCAGTTAACCTCCAAAATCTCTTGGAGATTTCGGCCAACCACTCTTGGAAAAGAAATATGATTTGTTATAAATTCAATTTTGAATTATCCCAAGAAGTTAAGGTCAAAGTGGGATAGTATAAGAATTGTAAAGAGTCATATGTAATGCTTTCTTTTTAAAAAAAAAATTTAATATATATTTTTAAAATCCCTTCCCCTCTGCAAACTGATAACCCATTCTCTCCCTCTGCGCGCTGCACACAGCACGAGCTCTCCTCCCCTCGCAAGTCCAACGGCCTGGTTTGGCTCCACTGCCGTCGGCCATCCGGTGCCCAGCCACCGGCGATCAACCCACTTTGATCACCGTTCCAGCCACCACGGGATTGAGCCACCGCGAGGCTCTCCGTGCTGCTGAAACAGAAGGGATAGTAGCACGTTGCTGCTCCGTTGACCGGCGCCCTGCTCACTGGTAACCGTCGCCCAAACCACTGCCTCTGACAGTCGGTTGTCTCTGCTCAATAGCCTCCGTTCAAACCGCCGTGAAGTGACCATAGGTAGCGTTCTGGGAACCTTTTGGTGGCTGTTATGCTGTGGGTCAAGGCCATCCTCTGGGCAAGTGAATTCTGTCCATCTTCCTGGTTAAAACAACCAAATTGAAGAGGCATGGCAATTTCAGAAAACTGATTCTTTGAATAAAAACGAATTTCCAGATTTTTACAAAATCCCTCTCTGTGTAACGTGGTGACCGTGAGGAAGGGAAGCAGATTCTTCAATCATTCTTCTG
>JASKGM010019859.1:0-10277 GCA_034509205.1 Ceratonia siliqua
ATATCTGTGTGTGTGTGTGTGTGAAATTTATTATTATGTTCTGCAGTACGAATTGTTTCTCATAATGATTATGGCAAAGCAAGAATGGTATGAGATTTATGAAAGTGATTTAGAACTACATTCTGGGATCCGTATTAGACTGGTGATAGAACCATTAGGTGCACCTAGGTCACAACCTTTATCAGTTAAGGGCAGTTCCTGATAAATGGTACTTTTGTCAGTGAGTGTAGTTCCTGGCAGAAGATTGAGCTTTATTATGAATGGTTTCCTCTGGATGAGAATGCTCCGGAAGAAAACAGGAAATTTAGTATTTCCCTTCGGTGAGTGCAGTTCCTGAAGGTGAGGATCGGCTTACCCTCTAGTTGAGTTTTATCCTTTGGAGTGGGAATACTATTTTCTCAGTTTGGGTTCTCCCCTTGAATTGTTATGGATCCTAGAAATTTATGATTTTCTTTATTAAAATATTTTCTAGACATAACCATTCTTTGACTTCCTATTATTAAATATTATTGTAATGTGATTGTAATATTATTAAATATTATTGTAATGTGATTGTAAAATATAAATTATTTTACTTCCCAAATGTAAGGTGTATTAGCTGCATATTATATTGAAATTAATTCCTTAAGTACTAAAACAAGGTTTCATATGATTTAACTGGTAATGCACTTTACACCTGGGAGTTCATGTATCAATTGGTGAGTATGTTTTTCATTCACTGAGTTAGTGGACTTACCCCTCAAATTTTAATATTTTTTAGATCAGGTCACTGGTGATTTTCCTTCGGTCCCATCTGCTCCCTTTGAACCCACTGATTGAATTGGTAGCACCACTCTGAGTAAAAGTGGAGTACTTTAGTGAATAGTAGACATTGTTGGATAGGTTGATTTCTTTTGTATTTTTGAATAAGGGTCTTGCTCTGTAATAATGATAATTGCATAGTAGTTAATAGATACAGCTTATGTTAGACCCATTTATTATTTTCTGTTTAAGTCATTGAGGCTTCTAATTTATGGTGGGCTTGTTTACCTTATTTTTGAATAGATTTGTACCCTGTCCACCTTAAGGAAAATGTTAAAGATAAATGTTATGAAATTTGTTTAGTATGAAATACAATTTTTGGACTTCATTGTTTAAATGGTAACCAATTGAGAGTAAAGGGGTAATTTAGAAGTTTAGTAACTATGTGGGAATGGTTATACAAAGATAAGATTGAATCTATTAGGGTAATAGAAATACAGTTACTTGTTTAAATGTAGTAGTGCAAGAAGCTATATTGGTGTTATATGAATTTGGGCCATCATTGATAAAATGAGAAATTAAAATATTTGTATGATAGAGTTATGTGAGAGGACTAGTGGTGTAGTGATAACGATGATAAGTAATATGTCACGCCCCCAAACTCAGGGTATGTGACCAGTGTAGAAGGTACAATAAAGTAGCATCCTACAAGCTTGAATCATACTATATGCGGACTTTAAATTAGAAATCAAGTAATAAGCTTAAAGGTCACCCAACCATTAAAAAAAAAAAAGAACAGAGGGAGTTTTATAAAATTTTGACATAGTCTCCTTGAAATACTAACATCCTAAGGCTACAACAGCAGTCAAAAAAGGGTGGACAAGCCCACCATCACGACAACTAGGTCTCCATAGCCAAAACGTATCAAGCAGTAACCTGACTACCATTAGAAATATGACTCAAAACCATTTCACAAGACTCCAAACCAAAACAAACATTATGTCATTTAACATAGACTATGCATTAAGTGTACAACCCCCAGACCCAACAAATCCAATCCCAGCTACTCATAGTTAATACATTATTTAGAGTAAGATCTACTCAAACTAGATTTAAAATCTTTACTTAGTATCTTCTTCAGCATTCTAGCCTCACTAATAGGGCACCCAACTAACCCCTCAATAAAGGATAACAAGGCATTCCTTATGAATAATGATCCTAAAAATTTTAGCCATCGATCTCTCCCTCACCATTCTGTTTCTAAATTTTGTTTTACGACATTCTTCTTCATCATCATGGGTTTCCAACCAATTGCTAATAATATTTTACTTATAAGAGGTACTTAGGCACATTTTTCGTAAGCAATATTCTAAGAATTCCTTAAAACTTTAAGTTTTTCAAACCTCAAATTCCAAAATTCTTATACTTCTTGTTTATGTCTTAATTCCTAGTTTATGACTAGTGCAAGAACTAGATAGCCTTAAATATCTCAAGGATATGATTTCACTATCTCTTATTTTTATCCCCTCAATTACATCTTATATTGAATATAGTTGAAGACTAATGGAGTAACAAACAAATGGGTGCCTAAAAACTTTGCTCATGATGTGTGCTCTTGGGCACACCTATCACCAACACTTGTAACCAAGGGCATAGAGATCCATTCACCTATTGAAAGATTTAAACACTCTAGAACAAAGGTGAAATAAAACAATCAGGATATATTTTAATCAAATGCTATATGACATAGCCGTGAACATACACTAAGGAGGCCACGTAGCTTATCACATAAGACATCTAAGGAATGTCTCTAGAAGGGAGTTGTGTGTGCATACGTATACATCATTGTTCCAACATTTATCTGGGGCTTTAAAATCATCTGAGAACACTTTTATGTGTGGTTGGAAGAATGGATCTTTTTTTTCCTAAAACATTTGACCAACAGATGCTTGGGAGTGCTAAGAGTTTTGGATATTATACTATTTTTGTACAGGGCATGAAATATTTTTCTAACTTATAGGATGCTTCTTATCTTATGAGACATTATTTTTGTATAATTCATACTTAAAATATATCCTCTTGAAGAATCCTTATAGTTAGGCATGCAGTAGAGAAGTTGAATATGGTATTCTTTTTTTATTTCCAAGGGTTAATCCACTTATACATGAATTGGCTCTCATTGCATCTATATTGTTATGTGACCACCATTACTCATACATGATAAAATGATGTATATTGATGCATTATGTTTCTACTTTCATGTGATTTATTTATGAACAAAGGAGCTGTATTTTATGATAAAGGAAAAAAATCTTTTGGATGGATCCTTAGTCATTTCTTTATGGAAATCCTAAGTGCACCTAGTATATAAATTATCCGTGGACTATATTGGGAGGAATAAGGAGTTACATGGAACTGGTACTTGGATAGCATCCATGAATTAAGCTCATTCTAGATGTATACTTACATGTTACTAGTTAAATGAGAGAGTTTCCTATGTGAAGGATGAGTGAATCTATCCTCAATAAATTAATTTCGAGCCTCGAATATTTGGAATTTAACCCTTAAGCGTATGAATTCATGTCATATTATCTATATAAATACATGTAGCTTGCCATAATGGTTGTGAGATTTTTATAAAATGAATATTGAAGTATTGCATAGTTTTCCATTCTTTACTTATTTCTATTGTATAATTTATTATATGAAAGTTTTTTGTTATCACTTCATTATTCAGTTTTACATCACAATTACCGAAACATTATATTCCTATCTGCACGTATGTACTATTTTCAAACTTGTATCTTTGGGTGTGGATTCCCCCTCATTGGGTCAGTATGATTCATTCATTTTAGCATTTTTCAGATAAAGCTACTGCATGCTCACATTCTAAACCTCTAGCACCGTAGGACTTGCCAGGTGAGTCTTAGTGGGTTATTTTAGACTTGGTTAATGGAGCAACTTTGATTTGGTTTTGTATAGTTGTTAGGACTTGCATAGTTCATTGTAATATGTAAATATATGTTTTGTAGTTAGAATTTACATATATTGGCATGGTTATATTATTCAGTTTAGATATGAATTTGTACTACTGTTAGCAATAGAGGCCTTCCAATTTTTTTTGGTGTGTTGTGATATCCCTGGGATATCCATATTTGAGTGAAAATTCTGTCAAAATTTTTGGTATAGGTAGTGATGGAATACTGCAAGCAGCACATGTCTTTGCCTTGACCAAGTTTTAACTAAAGACTCAGTCAATTAGTTTCACTATTTTTTTTTTTGTTTTCAGTTGTTTAGATAGGCCATGAATTTAAATAAGCTATGTAGTTATTCCTTAGCAAGTAGCTAAGGCTTAGCCATGCACATGCATTATCCTTATCTGGTTAATTGTTATTTTAAAAAGTTGTTAGCTTTTAAACTTCATGTACATCCACCTTCTATAAAATGGAGGGTTCATTTAATAAAAGGCAGAGTTTGATTTGTTATTCAATTGACTTTCCTCTTTAAAGTGTGACTTTTTTGTTTTGGTGAGACTCAAGAACCCATGAATCCCCCCTAAACCCGTATCCTGCATTAACTTTTGGTATCAAAGCCATCCCCATGACCTTCCTTCCCATACAACTCCTCTTGACACCTTGAGTACTCACAGTCGAAGATCTTATACCAATGGTAATATGTCTCAAGCCTAACATGACGATATGCTGCTGGAGCTTTGCAACCAAATGAATATGTTGACACAATGTGTAGATACCATTTGGGAATGAGTGTTTCAAGCTTCCCAAAACCAAGTAGAAAATCATGAAGAAAATGGCAACCTTGATATCCAACTAGATTAACCCCATTAGGAACCATCACACCTTTATCCTCTTAAATCAACTTCACTTCCCCTAATCAACTACAATCACCAACAATCCTTTCCCCATGCAAGACCTCGATTTCAATACCATGAACCCCACATCTACCATTATCATTATGCAGCATCCAAGGGAGTTCGCATTGACATACATGGTTACTCTGGTAATTTAGACTCTCAAGGTTTTTCAAGATTGGCTTATGTCTCTTGACAATTATTTTGATTAGTTTCAGATGAGCAATGAGACCAAGGTGTGCTTTGTAAAGATAAAGCTAAAGGGTCAGGTGAGGGTGTGGTGGCACAATGTCAAAGAACAACTACACCGGTTACACCAACCTCCCATTACTGACTGGGAAGAGATGAAATTGAAGCTTAAGGAAAAATTTCTTCCTCTTGACTAGAGGAGACATTATTTGAAGATTTTTTGACACATCATCAAGGTTTCCATTGTGTAAAGGAATACACTACCACCTTCCATGAACTAAAGGTGTGAAGTGGAGTAACTAAAACTGAGAGGCAATCCACAGCACACTATCAAGCAGGGTTACAAGAAGATATTAAGATCGAACTGGTTGCTACCCGGATCTTCAGTCTTGAAGAAGCATTCCAACTTGCCTTCAAGATCAAGACTCAGCAGAAATTTGCACAGAAACATAGCAAGAGATAGAGTATGGCAAGGGGATTTAGTCACCAATCTTATCACGGAGCACCATTCATGTAGAAACAACCTCTTGTTTAGATGTTGGAAATGCACGCGAGGAGGTTTAGTGATTGAGGACCTATGAAACTTGTTGATCATAGCAAATAAGTTGTAGTAGGAGCAAAGGGTCAACCCCAAATGCTATAAATGTGGAGGTTTGAGACATTATGCTATTATTTGTCGCACTAAAATCCAGAAATTTGCCCTTATATGTGTAGAGGATGAAGTAATACCAGACCCTATCTTAAGCCCAAATAACCAACATGTTGAAGAGCTTGATATAGTAGTAGAAGAAGAATTGCCCACAGTTGAGTTGGAAGGTTCTTAACTTCCACTCTGTGTTATTCGGCGAGTTCTCTCTGGACTAAAAAATAGTAATGAAGAATCCTAGCTACATACAAATATCTTTCATACTTAAGTATAACACAATGGGAAAGTCATTAATCTCATCGTTGACAGTGACAGTGGAATAAATGTTGTTTCAAAGAAGATGATAGATAAGTTATAACTAAAAACAAAGAAAATTAACAATACATATAAGGCCAGTTAGATTGATGATACATCTATCCCAGTAAAATTCAAATGTCTGGTTTCTTTCTCTTTAGGAAAAGACTTTCTAGAAACTGTCTGGTGTGATGTCTTACCTATGAAAACTTGTCACATTCTCTTGGGGCGACCATGGTTGTATGACAAACGAGTGATGTATAATGGATAAACCAATTCTTACAACTTGAAGCAAGGAGATAAAAACTTCATTATCAAACCCAGGAAGATCATTGACTTCCAACAGCTAGAAAATTAGTCCCAACTTAGGGCTTTATCCATTCAAAAATTTGAAGAAGAAAGTAAGGATAGAGGTATTATCCTTTTGCTCATTTCAAAAGAAGTTCCAACTTCTTGTCAATCCTCTATTTCATTTTACTATGCAAAAATTCTACAAGACTTCTCTGATGTGGCCCTAGATGAATTGCCAAATGCTCTTCCTCCTTTGCGTGACATACAACACGCTATTGACTTTATAATAGGGTCCAACCTACCCAATTTACCAATATAAAGACTCAACCCCAAGGTGCATAAAGAGTTACAATGCCAAGTACAGGACTAACTAGTGAATGCGTTCATTAAAGAAAGCCTTAGTCCTTGTGCAATACCTGCACTCTTGACTCTAAACAAGGATTGTCAATGTGAATGTGTCTAGATAGCCGCGTAATAAATAAAATTACCATAAAATAAATATTTCCTATTCCTTGAATTGATGACTTACTATATGTGCTACATGGTTATTAATTTTTCTCCAAATTAGATTTACCTAGCAGATATCACCATATTTGCATCAGGCCTGGTGATGAATGGAAGACAACCTTTAAGACTAAAGATAGGCTTTATGAGTGGACAGTCGTGCCCTTCGACCTCTCAAATGCTCCAAGTACATTTATGAGGGTAATGATGCATATTCTTCGACCATTCACAGGTAAATTCGTTGTTTTTTACCTTAATAACATCCTAATTTTTAGCAAGACAAAGTAGGAACATGAGAATCATTTATGATAGATTTTTCATTTGCTACGACAAAAGAAGTTCTATCTTAATCTAAAAAAATGTTTATTTGGTACATCTCGAGTTTCCTTTCTGGGCTTCATTATTTCATATCACGGTGTGGAACCCGACCTTATAAAAATCAAAATAATTCAAGAATGGCCATTACCTTCTAATGTACATGAGGTACAAAGCTTTCACAAGTTAACAATTTTATCAACGATTCATTCAAAATTTAGTACTTTAATGGCTCTTATTTCAGAATGCACTAAAATAAGACCATTCACATGGACACCAGCTACCACTCGAGCTTTGAAGACATTAAGGCTCGACTTTGTAAAGCTCCTGTGTTAAAACTGCTAAATTTTGAAGAAGTCTTCGGGGTGGGTTGTGATGCCTCTCATGTTAGCATTGGTAAAGTGCTCAATCAGCTTGGCACCAGTTTGCTTTTTTTGGTAAAAAACTAAACGAGGCAAAATGAAGGTACTCCACTTATGACCTTGAATTTTATGCCCTTATATATACATTGAAGCATTGGAGACATTATCTCTTACCACGAGAATTTGTCTTATATACTAATCATGATTTGCTTAAGTACATAAACTCCTAAAAGAAACTTAATGCAAAACATGCACGGTGGTTAGACTACTTGCAAGAATTTTCATTTGTCATGAAGTATAAATTTAAAGTAGAAAATTGAGTGGCAAATGCCCTTAGCTGTAAAGCTCATGTCTTTATCGTGTTATCCTCTACAGTGGTGGGTTTTGAAGAGATCAAGTCCCAATATGTTGCTTATTCTTTCTTTGGACCCATCTTGATTGAACAATTAGAAAATTCAACTCATAATAATTCCAAGTTTTGCATGCAAGATGGTTACTTATTCAAGGGGACTCGTCTTTGTGTTCCCCAATCCTCACTACATGAACATTTGATAAGAGAAGTCCATGGGGGTAGCCTTGCTGGCCATTTTGGAAGAGACAAAACATCGGCCATGATGGAAGATTTGTTTTATTGGTCGTCTATGCACTGTGATGTATCTAAAGTACTCAAATGTTGATTCACATGTCAACTGGGTAAAGGGACCAAAACAAATACTAGTATGTACACTCTATTGCCCCTGTCAAGTTCACCATGGACTAATCTTAGCATGGACTTTGTTTTTGGCTTACCCAAAACAATACATGGCCTTGACTTCATCTTCGTCATTGTGGATAGGTTTTCCAAAATGGCCCATTTAATGCCATGTTCAAAATCTTTTTATGCTTCTTATATTGTAGGCCTGTTCCTTCGTGAGGTGGTTCGCTTACATGGTCTCCCACTGACAATTGTTTCAGATAGAGATGTTAAATTTGTTAATTATTTCTAGAAAACACTGTGAACTAAGCTTGAGACTCATCTCAATTTCTCCAGTGCGCTTCATCCCTAAACCGACTGCCAAACCGAGGTTGTTAATCACAGCCTTAGCAACTTACTCAGATGTCTGGTTTGTGATCACATCCATTCATGGGATCTCATCATGCCTCATGCCGAATTCACCTATAATAGTTCAATTAATAGAACAATTGGCATTTAACCATTTGAAGTAGTTCTCGGGTGCAAGCAAAGACCACCAGTAGACCTCATACCTTTACCAATAGCAAATTGTCTAAGCAACGAAGATGAAGACTTCGTGAATCATATTCAGACATTACATGCAGAGAGAAACCTAGCAGCAAATACGGCCATATATAAACCACATGTAGATAACCACAAGAGAGATGTGGAATTCCAAGTAAATGAGGAAGTCCTTATCAGGCTGAAAAATGAGAAGTTTGCATGTAACACCTTCCAAAACTCCATTCTTAACACGCTAGACCATTTAAGATTTTGAAGAGGTTGGGCTCCAATGCTTACTTGCTTGACCTTCCATCTGACTTACAAATGAGCCAATTTTCAATGTTGAAGATTTACAATGCTATGAAGGACATTTTGAGGAACCCTAGTGCCTACCACTCGTCTCCAAGCTCCCTACTAGCAAGCAACCCAAAGAAGAAATTGAAGACATATTGGATGATGCTTTCATCTCTATAAAACCGGGTAAGTATCAAAAACTACTTGTGAAATGGAAGAATAGACTCATGTTCGGTGGCACATGGGTGAAGTCTGATGAAGTCTAGTGTCACAATTAGGACCTCTACGAATTATATCAATCCTAACACTCGTTGGAGTCGAGTGCTTTTTAAGCAGAGGAAGTTGGTGGAATACTATAACCATCACATGTCTCTGCCTTGACCAAGTCTTAACTAGAGACTTAACCAATTAGTTTCTCTATTGTTTCGTGTTTTCTGTTGTTTAGATAGGCCATGCATTTAGATGAGCTATGCAATTATGTCTTAGTTAGCAAGTAACTGAGGCCTAGCCATGCACATGCATTATCCTTATCTAGTTAATTGTTATTTTAAATAATTGTTAGCTTTTAAACTTCATGTACGTCCACCCTCTATAAAATGGAGGGGTTCATTTCAATAAAAGGCAAAGTTTGATTTGCTATTCAATTGACTTTCCTCTTGAGAGTGTGGTTCTTTCATTTTGGTGAGACCCAAAACCCATGAATGCCCCCTAAACTTATATCCTGCATCAAGTAGTCTCTTGCATTTTTGCATAACTATATTGTTTCATGACTTTTTCTTGATTTGTTTAAAGGTTGCATAGAATATTTGTCACAATTAGGACCTTTACAAATTATATCAATCCCAACACTCGTTGGAGTCGAGTGCTTTTTAAGCAGAGGAAGTTGGTGGAATACTATAACCATCACATGTCTCTACCTTGACCAAGTCTTAACTAGAGACTCAACCAATTAGTTTCTTTATTGTGTGTTTTATGTTGTTTAGATAGGCCATGCATTTAGATGAGCTATGCAATTACGTCTTAGTTAGCAAGTAATTGCGGCCTAGCCATGCACATGCATTATCCTTATCTAGTTAATTGTTATTTTAAATAATTGTTAGCTTTTAAACTTCATGTACGTCCACCCTCTATAAAATGGAGGGGTTCATTTCAATAAAAGGTAAAGTTTGATTTGTTATTCAATTGACTTTCCTCTTGAGAGTGTGGTTCTTTCATTTTGGTGAGACTCCAAAACCCAAGAATGCCCCCTAAACTTATATCCTGCATCAAGTAGTCTCTTTCATTTTTGAATAACTATATTGTTTCATGACTTTTCTTGATTTGTTTAAAGGTTGCATAGAGTATTTGTTAGGTTTGTGGGGACTACCTTATAATAGTTTCCACCTCAGTCATGTGTCTTTAAATTGAGGTGTGACATACTATGAATAACATCATTTTCATGGTATACTTAGAACTTTCAAAGGAGATGTCTTCTTCACAAATATTCTAGTTGGGGAATCAAAAGGAAGAAATTAATTTATGAAGGTATATAATTATGTTCATACTTTGTTTCCTTGA
>JASKGM010019859.1:10377-30667 GCA_034509205.1 Ceratonia siliqua
AAATGAGAAAACAATAGCAACAATAAATTAAAGATAGATTGACAGATGCATTACCATCATGGGCGATCCAACAACTTTAGGAATTGGTGTACTGATCAACAATAGTAACATTGAGTGATTCTTAGAGGAAAGTCGACACAAAAGAATTAGGTCGGCTAGATATTCTAGTTGGGGAATCAAAAGGAAGAAATTAATTTATGAAGGTATATAATTATGTTCATACTTTGTTTCCTTGAATATGAATTTAAAAAACCTTAGTCACATCAATATGTTTTAAATGAAATCGTATAAAGATGTGGGACTCCTATATGACATAAGGCTAATTAAATTTAACATATGTCACTAATTGTCTACACGTGTTTATATATATATATATGCTTTTAGGAGTCTGCCATAGAAAATGAGAAAACAATAGCAACAATAAATTAAAGATAGATTGACAGATGCATTACCATCATGGGCGATCCAACAACTTCAGGAATTGGTGTACTAATCAACGATAGTAACATTGAGTGATTCTTAGAGGAAAGTCGACACAAAAGAATTAGGTCGGCTAGATTCTTGGCCAACAACATCAGTTAGTACACAGATCAATGACAATCAAGCTTGAAGCTGACCATACATAATGACTCTTACAGAACAAAGTAATGACAACGTGCATAGTGGGGGGAGTGAACATGGTCCTAAAATAAAGGTAGGAAGTTTATAGACATGCATTGGATATATAACTGCCACATTTAAAGGTTATAATTAGAAGGAATAGTAACAAAAAGGATGAATTTTCAATCAACACCACAAATTTACACATTTTAGTTCATTTTATGCTTTCTACAAGTTACTTTTTCCAGCATTGTACATAAAGGCAGTACCTCTTTCATTTTCAATAGAAAACACTAAAAAATCGATGTTTGGTAGTTGCGATTTTTCACTATCAACAAAACCATACTAAGATCTTAATAGTTGATGAAAAGCAACACCCATTCTCGAAACTTATACAATGTTCTGTAACCAAAACAAGCTTTGAAAAAACTTCAAACGTGGGATCACTCAAGATTTCTCAAGCAAGTAAGTCTCTGATCAGAGAATTAAATCAATCTAATTCTTTTCTAGGAATTTAATATATATGATTATCCGAGACTTAATATAGCAAGAACTAGGGAATAGATTATCCTAGAAATATAATAGGACCTAAGGAATTTAATCATCCTGGACATATAACTAGAACCATGGAATTAATCATCCTTGAAATAGGAGGTTTAAAACCGTCTCTTTGGACTTTTCATATACCATGAGTCCTTAGGTACTCCACTTGGGTGTTCTATTGGCAAAATACTTTAAGGATCTAAAACAACATGCATGCTCCACTCATATCTCAAGTCAAAAATCTAATTCAGAGTTCAAGTTTTCATTATTCAGAAACAAATTGGAGATAAATAAAGAAAAGTTTAAATCTAGTATAAGGTTAGATCTATATCAATTACATGAATATACTAGCCTAATCTATTGAACTGAATGTTCATATTCAAATAAAAAATGCTCAAGAAAATAGGTCTAAGCTTGTTAAATTTAAATCTAGGGCTTGCCAGGACAGTGTCAGGTAGTATCCAGGGGCTGAAGCCCTTTCTCTTTTGACATAAAGCCTTCCCCTTCTCCATGCCTGTTCCCTTCTCCATGTCTGAAGCTTTTTATTCCCATTCCTAGCATTCACAAATCATAGAGCACCACCTTCTTCCTCTTTTTCCCCGATAGATCTAGCTACACCATTGCCAGCAACGCACCACCGCTAAGAACCACTGCCGCGACAGCTTTTGATACAAAACTCTTGATTGCAATTGAATTTTAGTAACTACAGGCTATCTTCATTAATGAAATTTGCAATTACAACTATAAAATCATGTAACAGAAGCTAACAAGATCTCCAGGAGCCAAAGCTCTAGGATGAGTACAGGGAAATCTGGGAACCTTAAAGAAGAAAAGGAGCTGAGAGAATTCCCTTACAGGTTACAATTTTAGAAATGAGAAAAGAGGTAACAACTAAATTCTTTCACACCCTTCAAAATGAATGTAGCTTATTTATATCCCAACGACTTACCACGAATACAACAACCACTCCAAGTGTTACTCCACGTGTTGTCGTAGCATAAAAGCAGAAGAAGAAGGAATTTTATTATTGAAACGAGCGTTTTAATAAATGAAATACACATTCTATATCAAATTTCCCCTTCAGAATATCCCTTGTCCTCAAGGGTTAAAAGCAGGGTATTTATTTAACAAGTCAAAGTAGAACTCCCATGTAGCTTCTTCAATAGGACAGTTCCTCCATTTGACCAAAACTTTAGTTGCCACCTTGCCTCGTCGATTAACCATCATTCTGTCCAAAATAGTTTTAGGAGCATCGAGCTCATCAATATCACTTAAGGAATAAGGTAGCTCCACAGAACCCAGGTAGGGGTCCAGTGTGCTTCTTTAATTGAGAAACATAGAAGGTAGGATGTATTCTAGACCCCGCAGGAAGTTGTAGAGTATAAGCCACTACTCCTACCCATTGTAAAATAGGAAAGGGTCCATAATATCGTGCAGTTAGCTTTTGAGAAGGACGATGGCTTACAGAGGATTGTCTGTATAGTTGAAGCTTGAGATAGACCAAGGCACCAGGTTGAAATTCTTGATCAGAATGATGACGATTAGCCAGCTACCTCATTCGATCTTGTGCTCTTTGTAAATGAAATTTAAGAGTACGAATCATTTCTTCCCTTCTGAGCACACTTCTATCAACCACAGTAACACTAGATTCACCAGGTAAATAAGGTAAATACACAGGTGGAGGTTGTGTAGCTTGAGCTGAAGTATGAAATGTTGTGTTATACCAAAACTCTGCAAGAGTAGCCAGTAAGCCCAATTTTTTGGAGTTTCTCCACACATACACTGGAGTTAAGTTTCCAAACATCTATTTACCATTTCACTATGGCCATTAGATTGAGGGTGGTAGGTAGTAGAAAGTTGAATCTGAACCCCCTAACACTGAAAAAGGCTTTTCCAAAATTCACTAACAAAATAGCATCTTGGTCACTAGTTATTGTCTTAAGAAGGCCATGCAATTTATACACATTATCTAGGAAGGCTTAGGCAACCTGCATTGCTGTATAAGGATGAGTCAAGGTAATAAAATGAGCTGCCTTTTTCAACCTATCTACCACTACCATTATAGTGGTTTTACCCTGAGATGTAGGTAACCCATCAATAAAGTCAAGAGTAAATCAGTCCAAACCCCTTATGGAATAGGTAAAGGTTACAACAATCCAAGTGAGGCTACATTGTCATATTTAAACCTTTGACAGGTGGTGTACTCCCGAACCATTTTTTGAACAGCTTTTGTCAACCCTTTCCAGTAAAATAAACTCTTAAGTCTCTTCGAGGTAGTATCCCTACCGGAATGACAACTAACTGCAGAGGGGTGCATCCATTCCAAAAGTCTCTTTCTCAGGTTTAGGTCTTCCCCTATAACTAATTTTCCTTTTCTTCTGAGTTGATCATCAATTCATTCATAATGCCTATGAGCATATGGCTAGTGTTGTATAGACCCTATCAATTGCATTATATCTTAATCTTGATGCCAACTATTCTGGATTTCAGTCATTAATTCAGAACTGACAGTATACATTGCCATGAGCAACAATTCAAAACCAATAACTTTAGAAAGGGCATCGGCAGCCAGATTCTAGTCCCTTTCTTATACTGAATCTCATAATCTAAACCCAACAACTTAGCTAACCATCCTTGTTGGAATGGAGTATTCAACCTCTGGTCTAGTAGATATTTCAAGCTTTTCTAGTAAGTTTTTATGATAAAATACTTGTTTATTAAATAATGTTTCCCCTTCTGGACTGCATATAATTCTTTTTTGTATACTAACAAGGATTGATGTTTTACCTCTAAAGCCTTGCTAATGTAAGCTATATGATGGTGATCTTGATTAGGACTGCACCAATTCCATTTGTGCTTGCATCTGTTTCTACCATAAAGGTTTTAGAAAATTCGGGTAAGGCCAATACTGGTGCTATAATCAAAGCTATTTTCAACTTCTCAAAGGAGTCAATAACAGCATTATTCCACTAAAAACTCTCTTTTTTTAACAGTGATGTAAGAGGTTTTGCTGTACTACCAAAATCTTTCACAAACCTTCTATAGTAGCCAGCTAAGCCTAAAAAACTCCATAACTGCTCAACAGTAATTGGTAGAGGCCAGTTTCTAACTGCTTCAACCTTAGTAGGATATGTAGGTACCCCATCATTGGAAATGTAATGGCCAAGATATTCTACTTATGGTACTGCAAAGAAACACTTGCTTTTCCTTGCTAGCAAGTGATGTTTCTTCATAAAAATAAAAACATATCCAAGATGCCTTGCATGCTTAGCCACTGAAGAACTATATACCAATATGTCATCAAAAAACACCAATATAAACTTCCTAAGGTAGGGCTAAAACACAATATTCATTAGGTGTTGAAAAGTGGTTAATCCAAAAGGCATCACTAAGTATTCATAATGCCCTACATGTGTTTTGAAGGTAGTTTTATATATGTCAGCAGGTTCCATTCTCACTTGGTGGTAACCAGCCCTTAAGTTCAGTTTAGAAAAGATTACAGAACCAGATAATTCATTCATTAAGTCCTCAACCAAAGGTATGGGAAATTTATCTTTTACTGTCTGATTATTTAGATATTTATAATCTACACATAATCTCCAAGTACCATTTTTTTTCCTAACTAGAACCATTGGTGATGCATAGGGGCTGGTACTATTTTGTATAATCCCATTATTCATCATGTTAGCTATTTGTTTCTCAATAATATCTTTCTGATAAAGGGGGTATCTATAAGGTCTCTTACTTACTGGATTAGCTCCTTATACTAAGGGAATTTGGTGATTGTGACCTGGTCTAATGGGTGGTAACTCCTTAGGTTCTTTAAATATTTTTGAAAAGTCCTCTAAAACTTCACAAATTTCTAGAGGTAATGTTCTTTTTGAATCTGATGTGTGAGCTGTGGCAGTATGTAATTTTGACATATTTCCCTACTCTGCTATGCCACTAATGTAAATCATAGATAATTGTGCTCCTTGAAGAAGACTCTTGTTCAAATTCTGAGGTTTAGTTGTTTTTATTGTCGATATTGGAGAACCTCTCAAAATATGCTTTCTTCCCCTATATGTGAATTCCATGGTTAATTTATGAAAATCCAATAAAATAGGACCTAGAGTTATGAGCCATTGAACGCTTAGTACTATATCACAACAAGATAATGGTAGTAACATTGGAAGTTGGTGTTATGTAATTTCCACGTGAAGGCCTTAGCTCTAGATGACACTTTCAATTTATTTCCATCTACCATAGAGACTGAAAGATTCTCTAATTTTTCCACTTTGCATCCCAATTTATGAGCAACATTCACATCAAGGAAGTTGTGAGTACTTCCACTATCTATAAGTATGTGTAAAGGATTCTTTTGATAATAGGCCGTGACTCTCATAGTCTGAAATCCTGAGATACTAGTCAAAGCATTGACTGATATATGTGGCTGTTGTTCTTCATTAATTGCATATAATTCATCTTCTACCACTTTTGACTCATTTTCTAGAATATCTTCTTCATCACCTTCCATATAAAAGAGTTGTATTTTCCTATGTTTTAGACTGTGCCCTAGTGTATAGGGTTCATCACAAAAGAAGCATAATCCTTTTGCCCTTCTATAACTTATCTTAGTTTGAGTTAAGGTTTTGCTTCTATTAGAATCTGTAGACGAGTGTATAGATGTTGTAGGTTTTGGTAATATTGGACTTTGCAGTTTAAAACTATTTTGTGACTCTTCTGATCGCCTTTGAAACTATTCTGGTAAGAAAAAAAATACTCTTACTTGCATTACTTTGGTTAGATCTTGTTGTATGCATTGACTAATACAATTTGGCTAACACAAATGCATGTCTTACAGTTCTTAGTTGAAACATCCGAATATGCATTTGGATTTCATGTCTTAAGCCAAATAAAAAATAGCTACGGAGATATTCCTCAGGCAGATTCACTCTTCTGCTAATTGCATCAAATTGATTATGAAAATCCTGTACACTTCCTATTTGATGTAAAAACTTCAGTTCAGACATAGGATCATCATATACCTCTCCAAATCTCTCATAAACTGCTTTAGAATATTCTGTCTAACTAGGAAAAGTCATTGTCAGCCAAGATTTTGCAAAAGCTTGATGCCATTGCAAAGCTTTGCCTTCTAAATGTACAACTGCCAACTTTACTTTATAATGATCAGGAGTATTATCTATTAAGAAAAACTGATCACATTTGTAAAGCCAATCTCTTACACATTCTCCACTAAACCTAAGGAAGTCGATTTTAGCTAGTCTGGTAGCACATGAATATGAAGGATAATTTTTAGTATTACCTCAATTGGTGAATCCATTTGAATGTCTTCCCTCCTCTCTCGATGGATAGCTGTATCTTTCTGCCTTGAAGCATCTTTCGTCATAAGTTTCACCACTTCAATCAACTAAGACATTTCATCATCCATTTCTTTCCACCTCGTATTCCACGTATATTCCAATTCATGCATAGCCACTTGTGATCTAGCTGACTCTGCCATCTTTCCTTGCTATCGAGATTAGGAGAGAACCTAACCACAGCCAGGGATTAATAAATCTTATACCACTTGATACAAAACTCTTAATTGCAACTGAATTTCAGTAATTGAAGGCTATATTTGCAATTACAACTATAAATCATGTAACAAAAGCTAACAAGATCTCTAGAAGCGAGAGCTCGAGGATGAGTACAGAGAAATCAGGGAACCTTAAAGAAGAAAAGACGCCGACATAATTCCCTTACAGGTGACAAATTCATAAATGAGAAAAGAGGCAACGACTGAATTCTTTCACACCCTTCAAAACAAACATAGCTGATTTATATCCCAATGACTTGCCACAAATACAATAACCACTCCACGTGTTACTCCACGTTTTGCCGTAGCAGAAGAACAGAAGAAGAAGGAATTTTATTATTGAAACAAGCATTTTAATAAATGAAATGCACATTTTGTATCAGCGTCTAGCTCCGCAGCACATCACTCTGTTTCATCTTCTGCGCATTGAAGGAAGAGTTCAAACAGATGAAGGGCTTTCTTCTTGCTTTCCATTCCAGCTCTGTTTCCTATTGTTTGGAAGATTTGCTTCATGATCAAGAATGACATAGGCAGAAATAAATGGCAATGGTTACCTTGTTAAGCCCTTGACTATTTATAAACAAAACATGGCTTATCTTCTGATAAAGTTTTGGATTTAGTGTTTACCCTTCTTTCTTCTTTGATTTGGTTGATTCAGTCTTGTCTCTTGTTCTGGATTTGGGTAAGTAACTTGAGTGTCCAAATTAGTAGGTTAAGGATGCACACAATCTGTTTGTTAAAATGCCTCGAATTGAGTTAAATATTCTTAAATATTCTTGCTATTCTCAAAGTCCTTGTTGGTTGAAAACATGTCAGTAGAAGCAACATTTGGTTCGAATAAGTTCAGATTGGCCTTTGAGAAGCTCGTATGGGAATTTTGCCTAGAATAATATTATCATATACTTGTTTCAATGCTACAATTTCTGCTCATATGCATAAACGAAGATCCCATACTCGAGCATTACCGTCTTCATGGTTGGTTGAAGGTTTTATTTCCTGGTTGAAGTGTTATAATCCAAGTTATACAGTGAAAATTACATTGTGAGTATTTCTAGATGATTTAAGTTCTTACTCACAGATTGAATGTGTTATTTCAATAATAAGAATTAAATAGGAGACCATGCATTTGTTAAATGCCCAGTGCTTTGTTTTGAGTGCTTCCTTCTGATTCATTGCCATATGTCTTTGACTAGATCAAGTAAATTATATAAATTGGTTAAATAATTGCAAGGGTTATAACTGGTTTGCAATTTGGTTTGGTTCTTTTCGTTTAATTTTGATCATGCATTATCTGTAAAGGATATCTGGGTTACAGGCACAGAAGTCGAAGGAGGATTTGAAAGAAGTGACACACAAGGTTTATTTTGACGTTGAGATTGAAGGAAAGCCTGCTGGTGTTTTCCCCTCTCATGGGTCTTTAAGCTAATCTAAAGTAATACCTCTTTTTTCAGTTGTATTCGAACTTAAATAGGATAAGTAAAACGTAATCATGTATTCAAACTTAAATAGGATAGGTGACACACAATTGATGTTTAGATAAGGCAAAAATTGCCAGTATAAGCATAAATTGTCTAGTTTAGTTAATTGATGAATCCTAGAATGAGTGTATCCTTATATGATAAAACTTGTTCTTTTTCTATTTGGTATGACTAGGATTGGTTTATTAGCTTTTCACAATAATTTAATTCAAATCTATTTTGATTTTTCATTATGTTTGTCTGATTCTTGTACTCAAGTATTGGTTGTAATTACAAATCAAATAAGAGATACATATACATGTTCATGTAACTTCTATCAAGTACCACTTGATACCAAAATACTTCTAAATCACATCCAAAAATTCCAGAATATATTATAGATAATTCATAATTAAATTTCTAATTAAACTTTACTACTTTTAAGGGATATCAATAGTCTGATAGTCCTTTCTACTCACGACAAGTAATGCCTAAATCCGACAGCATTAGCTCTATTGCCAAAAACATAATATGGATGTTACCAACTAGAAAGGAAATCACTTTCAAGTTCCTTAGAGAAGCCAAAAGCAGAACTAATCTAAGAGAACCCAAATTTCTAATTTTCATGTAAAACTTAGGGATTTGCTAAATAACCTGGTGGAAAGTGAAATGAAGCTTATAAGTATAAAATTAGAGCTTTAAAGGGAAGGAATTTATCTCTAGAGATGAAATCTAGGCTTCAGAGCAACCTTCACTTCAAGAATCATGAATATGCTCCATACCTACTCTAGGTTTTGAAGGAATAATGGAATAAAATGACTCAGGCACTAGATTGAGGAGAGGAAAGGAAGAATCCAACTCAAAAATTGAAAATTTATAGTGGAAACTAGGAATATTACCTTAGAACATAGGAACATCACCACCACCCCTGAAACCCTGACTTTCATCATAAGAAAGTGAGGCTCGGCATAAATAAATAGACCCTTTTCCACCATGCCAGTCGACTGGTTCACTTAGACCGATTGATACTGGCTAGATGAAAAATCTATTTTAGTGGGATATTTCCCCACATCCCATCTAACTTCCATATACATTCAGATAAAAAAAAAGGCCCAAACTAGAGCATAAAGTTAATTTTAAATTGAATTTTTAAAGAGGTTAAAGTGGTCTAAGAGTTGGTTAGTTTCTAAGATATTTTTTAGGATATTACATTCTCCCCCTTTAAAGAAATTCATCTCGAAATTCAAAGAGCATATTCAAAAGAAATTAACTAGAATGATCGAATAAAGAAGGATACTGTTATTTCATTAATTGGTCGGATACTCAAGTAGTCTCCTAACCATGATGGTGTTGCCATTAGGGGCAGACCTAGACCATTTTTATTGGGGTTTAAAGAGAAAAAATATATTAATGGTTTTCTTTCACATGTGTGAAACTAATTACATCTAAAATTAAAAATATAAAAAGAATAATAAAAATTTCAAAAAACAAGGAGAGAGATACATAAAGTCAAAGATAATTCTTTAGCTTCCAAAATCAACATCACACCAGTAACAAAAATTACTAATACATTCAATTGAGAACTAAACTCTAATTCAAGCATCAATTTCTATTTCCTAATGAATCAAAACCCCACTAAAAAGCTAAAAACCCAAACCAGAAACATTAAAGAAAATAAGCACAACTAGGAATCATAAGAGGTAAAATCTAAAATTAAAACCACAACAATTAAAACTAAAAAGTAAAACTTTCTTACTTGTTGAGTTATATATATATGATATATGGTTCCACCATTCGTTAGTTCATTCATTTCACTCATAAAAGTTAAACCTTTCTTACTTGTAATAACAAGTACAACAAAACAACAACATCTAGCCAAAAGTGGAAAAGTTAGAAATTTTAAAATCAACAAAATTATGGTTTTGGTCCCTTACATTTGCATTCTGTTTCATTATCATCCCTTATGTTTAATTTGTTTCAATTTTGTTCATAATGTTTCAAAAGTATACCAAGTTAATTCCTGGAGGGAACACAGTTAAATAAATTAACCATTTTTGCTAATGTGGCAGTATAGATGGACGAATTTGGACACGTGACAGCTTAAGAGACACATCAGCAGCATTGTCACCTTAAGCCCTAAACTGTGTCGTCGTTGTTGAATTTTGGAAGAACAAAAATTATAATATGTATGTAGCTGAACAGTTGAAATGATATGATTTAGTGTACGATGTTCCCTAGATGATAATTCTGGTTTTTGGAGAAATTGATTTTGCTTTCATACCTTTTTTTCTCCATTTCTTTCTTTCTTCAGTTTTCCCTTTTTCTTTCTTGGTCTTTCAATATGCTGGTAAAAATATCGTTAAAATCCTTTCCAAAAAATCAGGAGGTATTGAAGCTTAGGAAGTTGGAGATTCAATAGCCACTATTTCTTAATCTCGCTGCTGTATAACAGAGGAGATGTAACAGGTGTTGGTTCTCAATTGTTTTCTTACATTGGGGTCACCAATTTGATAGGTTGTTTACTTTGATTGTTCATAAATAGTTGAAAGGGAATGGTTGAACAGATTGTGGTTGTTTGGCTGTATTCATCACCTTTTTTTTCTTTTTTCTTTTTGCTTTCAACAATCTTTCTTATTTGGTGTAGACATATTCATTTGTATTTGGAAGTGCTTAAGTTCCAGTGTTTGAACCTAACCTCATAGAATAATCATTACAAAAATGGAGGCCATACACCAAGTACCAAGTTTGATGGCCAAATTAATGGGTCTTGCTTGGTAAAGAACCTCATCAGCATCCTGTCAAAGAAAAATAAAAAGTTCTTTTTGAGAAGTACTTGCAGAAAGTTGCATCTATTGGTTTTAGAAAGAAGCATTCATCTCATAAGCGTAATTTCTTTAGAACGAGAACTGAAGGAAAGGAAGAATTTGGGGAAGTTTTAGAAGGCGACGAAATCAAAATGAGCTTTGTGAAGCAGACGAAGAAGACGACTTTTGTGCCTTTCGTTTAGTGCTTAAGGTGGCATGGCTGCTGATGTGTCTCTTGTGCTGCCACATGTCCAAATTTGTCCACCTAAACTGCCATATCAGTAAGAATCAATAGTTTATTTAACGGGGTTACCTTCAAGGACCAACTTAGGGTACTTTTGAAACATTAAAGACAAAATTGAAATAAACCAAATGCAAATGACGAAAATGAAATGGAGTGCAAATTAAGGGATCAAAACCATACTTTTGCCTTTAAAATCACATAACAATAGGATATAATAAAAAAAATAAAGGAAAAGGGAGGGAAGGATTGTGTGGACTTCGATGGACGATGGTATTGAGGGCTTCCAACTTTCAGTTCCAGTGTTCCACAGCAAGTCTCCAACTTGCACAAGCTTTTATTTTACAACTGTATTTACAAATAAATGCAATCTATGAGATTTTAAATAATAATTGTTAAAACATTATTAAAAAAAACAACATTGGCCCTCCAATGCATAAGGACGGTCCACCCCTGATTGCCAAACACCTTTCACTAATAGAATCACCATGGAATAAAGCTTTCGGTCCTGTTTTGGAGCTATCTGAACACAATTTCTACAAGTTGCTTCTCACAAAACACATTTAGTCAAATATAAGCTTTACGATAGCAGAAGTTGTGACTTATCTAGAGATACTTTCAAAGTATTAATACAAGAAATATATGTTGTATCTTGTGCATAAAAAGTGAGGTTAAGATTATCTCATAAAATTCTTAGCCTTTCAAGAGGTTTCCTGATTCACATCGGCTTTAACAATGTAGCATATACCCTCTCACTTCTCTTTTTTTTTTTCTTTTCGGTATTAATGGATTATTTTCTATTTCACATATATTTTTTAAATTCTTTGAAATACTTTTATATTTTTTCTGGAATTTTTTACTTAAGACAAGTAAAATCCTAAAAAAAAATCATTGAATTAACAGTATAAGAAATGTAAAAAAATTTAAAATTTTTTTAAAAATTTTGAAAAAATATCAGAAATAGAAAATGGTCAAATAATATCAAAAAAGAAAAAAAGAAAAAAGAAAAATGGGAGGTGGGAGAGAGTGCTGCATTGCTACAGCACGAGTAGCCGCATTTACCATAATGCCTTTGTATACAGAATCCTCTTGTACCAAAGTTTTCAAGTTTACTTATCAAGGATTTGCTACATGTTATTTTTCACAAGATAAATAACGGTTGCAAGAAAAGTTTGGGAGGGCAAAATAGGGAATGAGTTTGGAGGATTCTTCCTAAATATGGACACTTAGGTTATATCATATTCATAACTGATGGTTCGGTTAACATATTAATTTAAAGGTCAAAATTTTCCATATCTAAGCGGATCTTGTATACCTAGATAAAGGAGCTCTCAAGGATATGAGGCTGCCTTTTGTAAACCACTCAACTAATGGTTAGCATTTTTTTGTCATGCTAAACCTCAAGCATGGTGATTAGGATATTGGTAGGATAACTAAAGGGTAGGTGGTGATCCTAGCCTATTTCAAATTCTCATTACACAAGCTCTAAATTTGCTTTCTTAGGTTTGGATTGTTCTTTTATAATGATATCGTACGGAATAAACTTGAACAATTTTATTCATATTAACATAAGTTATCATTTTGGCTAGATCACTTATCACTATTTATGTACCATTGCTTTCCTAATCACATGACTAGAATTAGAATACAACACTTTCACAATATCAATACAAGATCTCACTTTCATCAAGCTACCAACTGCCTTAACCATACAACACAAAAGTTTATTGGGATATTAGAATTGAACCATCCCCTTTTTGCAAATAACATAGGCTTTAAACAAAAAATTCAAAAATTTCACTGAATAAAGACATGAGAAAGTAACTTGATTCAAATACGGAACATATATAAGAAATTTTCAAAATAAGATCACAAGACTAAAGACAGTGTATTTGCATAGTGCAATGCTAAATAAACCAAATACCCCAGGTTGTACTATGTAAATAAGACATATGCATCTTAATCTTGCAATCACAGACTTCTAGCCTAAGGCTATAATACCAACTTTTTCACACCCCCTTCTTGAGAGCATGACTAGCATAGAAATAAAGAAACCCCAACTTTCACATCTGATACTGAAACACAAGAAATTTGAAGACAAAACAAATACTTGCATAATCATTTCAATAAAAATCAATCAGGGTGTCCCCTGAAAAAAAAAAAAGATCTAGCCCAAGTATAAATAAAGGTTTCTAGCCAACTATAGGAAAGGGAGCTTCGCTCCTCAAATCCTAAACATAACAAACTCCAAAGTAAGTTGAGGAGGGACAATTTTTAAACACATGGATAAAAAACATAATATGCTCCTAACTGACTACAAGACACCTCTCTTGACTCCAAGCATGCACTCCAAGAGTACCTTGTCATTCTATATGGTTGCCAAGATCAAGGCACATGTGGCGTACTGTCACAACGTGACGGACGACTTGAAACTAGAGCAAGAATTCAAGAGTTTATGTGAAGAAGATGTTAGGCATCCCACAACGTCCATCCCTAAGGATGATTACCGTAGATTGTTTGCGCTTAATTTTGATGTATTTTAATTGTTTTGATTATCCCTTTTTTGTTAATGCAATACAAAAAAAATAAAAGATGAAAAAATCAAATCTGACTTATTGTGTAAGTGCCTACATACTCCTAAAGGGATTAATTCGAGCGCATTTTGTAAAGATTTTCTTAGCGATGATACATGATATAATCCATAAGGCGGAAATTGTTTTTATTTGCCTAGAGCATATACATTATCTCAACCCTAAAGCAGAAGTTGCTTTGATTTACCTAAGGAGGATATATGATCTCATCCTTAAGGAAGAAATTGTTTTCTTTTGCCTAGGGAGGATATATGATCTCTTCCCTAAGGCAGAAACTATTTAGATAATGTGAGAAAATAAATCTTCACTCAAAATATAGGGGTTAGGATAATATGGGAAGATAAAACTCAACCCAAAGCCTATAAATGAAATAGGACAATATAAAAGAATGAATCTTTGTATAAAGCTTAATATATTATAGGAGAACAATTCTCCATATAATATTTATGAAGAGTTAAGTCAATATGAAAAAATAAATTTTCACAAGCTTAAAGACACTATATTTGCATAAGTGCAATGCTCAGTAAACCAAATACTCCAAGTTGTACTATGTAAATAAGACATGCATCTTATTCTTGCAATCACAGACTTCCAACCCCTTTTTCACACCCCCTTCTTGTAAGCATGACCAGCATAGAGTTAAAGAAACCCATATTTGACAGCCTTTACATGCAAATGTGATACTGAAACAAGAAATCTAAAGACAAAATCATAAATTTTGTAATCATTTCAATAAAAATTGAATAGTGTCCCCTTAAAAAAAAAGAAAAAAAGATCTAGCCTGAGTATAAATAAAGTTTTCCAACCAACTACAAGAAAGGGAGCTCCGCTCCTCATATCCTAAACATAACAAACTCCAAAGTAAGTTTCAGAGGGACAATTTATCATGCCCCAATTCTAGGTACATGACTAGCATAGGAAAACATCAATAGGATGACGCCTTATAAGCCTTCATATGTACATATGCATTAATAATGACACAACACAAGACAATATGCAAGACATTTTTACCAAGACAAAACCATGCACAATCTAATCCAACCGTCCAAAACCCTAGTTATTGCTTCTTCCAAGAATGCTTGCAAATTAAACTTGAGCAAAAATAAAGGAGTGAGTTATAAGCTCAATGAGTGGAAAAATTTAATGCATTTCTAGATACTATTATCATGAAAAATCGAAAGACTTGTAATCTTTAAGTAATAATTCATGAATTGGCATATATGTAAACAAAGATGAATAATTTATATTTCTATATACAGAAAATCTATGCGCCTTTGAAATACGTAAAATATACATAGACATATAGCTACAGAATTTCCAGTAAGTTAGATTAAACTCAAATTAGTATCGTATTTCTATCAAAACAAAAAATTAGATTATTTTTACAAAATAAGTCAGATCGAATTCAAGTCACCAGTACAAAATGATCGATATAGAGTTTAAATAGTATAGCAATAAAAATTTTAGCAAGATAAAATACTCATAAGATATGTTTATTGAAAATAAACGTAAATAAAGAGGGATAAATCCAAAGCTTCTTCACATGAGGAACTTTGTTAGATACAAATAACATATATCATATATTCACTTTAGAGTAGAACTCCCTGTCATATACAGATAACAGATATCGAATTTAGAGCATAGCTCTCTTTCATATACATATATCAGATTCAGAGCAAAGCTCTTTCAGATATAGATACAAAGACAGACATTAAGAGTATAACTCTTTATCATATTCAGATTCTGATTCAAAGCATAGCTCTTTATCATATACATATATAGATATTCAATTCAGAATATAGCTCTCCATGGAAGTAGCTAAAGAATCCACCCAAAACACTTTTCATGCATTTAAATAAACATAGTTTAACATTTATAAGTTTTAATAAAATAAGCATGTTATATCACAAAAATATACTTGATTGGAAACTCATTTAAAATCTCATATATCAAATCTAAATTCATAAGAGGAAGACACGTAATCAGAGTTTCATTCAGATATTAACTAATTAAAATATTACAGAAAGATAATACCTAAAAATAATTATCAGTTCCTATAGTTAAAGAAATCTTGTCCAAAACAAGATACTACATTCTGACCCATTAGAGAAGATATATAAAGCTTTCTGCCAAAGAACCCAACCCCAGCAAATACTCAAATTTTGAGAACATAGGTCCCTCCTTTAACATCACCCAAAACAAAAACACATTAAAATATCAAGCACTAAGCCCAATTTAGTAGAATAAATTTCATTCTAGTTATACTACACAGACTTATGAAATTTCTCTTTGACAATTAAAATCCATAAAGCAAAGTGTATAGTTAAAATAACTATTAGTTTTGCACAATGGCCACATTATGCATGAATAAGGTAGAGTAAGATTTTACCAATACATATATATCATCCAGACTTAAATGCTTCAATCACAAACACAGTCCCAATATCCAATCAAGAGAAAACCGAAATTGAATCAGATTCCAAATCTGTTTATCATAAAAAGAACTTCAAGATATAAATTGAAATCATCAAAAATGAAATCAGTGAACCAGAAAAAAACTTCAAACATAACCACCAGTACATTAATCTTGAATAAGCAAAAGCTCAAGTTGCTAGTTAAACAAAAAGGGCTTGAATTGTAGTAATTTCAATGAAGCATCCAAGAATAAGTAAATTCCTTGGTGTCACAATGTGACGGCCGGTGAGAAGCCATTGTTTTATGACTTTGGGGCGCGTAAGGGAAAACGCAGAGAAAATGGAGTCGCCACCAATTAATTAGAAGGATAATTGGGATCCTTAAAAAAAAAAAAAAACTGGCCCTTGAAACCAGAGGAAGGGTTCGGGAGTCTAATTACATGTAGGGAAGGTGTTAGGCACCCTACAACGTCCATCCCTAAGGAGGGTTATCCTAAATCATTTGTGCTTAATGATTTTTAATTTATTTAAATTACCCCTTTTTATTAATAAAATAATGATGAAAAAAGAAATAACTAGACCTGCCTTACCAAGTAAGTGTCTACGTACCCCGAAAGGGATCAAGGTCAACGTAATTTAGAATTTTGTTAAATTGATTAAGTGAGATGTTTTGATCTCAGACCGGAGAATGATAGGACATTAGGGAAACGTAAAATTCCACTTAAAGCTTGGAAGATGGATTAGGACATAGGGAAGAATATGTCTCTACTAAATACCCGAGAATTAGGACTTTGGAGAAGATAAACTTCTACTAAAAGTCCTCACAAGTAAAATGAAAATAGTGATTTTATTATTTTTAATCAAACTTTAATTTACCTAATTTTTGTGACAAAACTGAAATTTCTAAAAGAATTGGGGTGAACATGAAGTTATTGAAAGTATGGGGGTTAATTTTGAATTCTCAACAGTATGGGGATCAAGAAAAATTTTTTTTTTGAAAAGTCTTAGAATTAAGTTTTGGAACTTACCCTTAAATATTAGGTCCTCACTTAAGGTATTTAATTGGGTCTTTGAAATCCCAATTTTGACATAATTTTAGTAAACCCTTTTTTGGATGATAGGAAAATTGGGGTTTATTTTAAGATTAATTCCATGGGCCTTGGACCCTTATTAATTTGATTGAGCCATATAACTCAAATGAAATATTTTGGAGTTAAGCTTTGGCCCTGAATTCTTTTTGGCATCCATTGATATTTCTTTAGAATCCAACCTTATTCTAGAAAATCTTGAATTGGGTCATTGGAGTCTAATTTGCTAATAATTAATTTCATTGGGCCCTTGAGTCCTAATCTTTCACTTACTAATTTTATTAGTTTACGTGGTTTTATGGCTCACACACTCATCTATTTTCCAGAATGCATTAGGGGTCTTGATCCAAAGCAACCAAACATGAAAGTCAAAATAGGAGAGGTCCCCCAAGGACAATAGGTAAATGATTCATGAGACATCAATAGGAATCAAAAATTCGTATAACCTAACCCAAGACCAACAACCACTAGGGACCTTAACTGATTATTTATGCAGCCCCAAAGGTGACACATCCACATGCAACAACCGAAACTACCATAAAAGAATCACTAATTTTGAATCCATGAATAAAAGGATATCTCTCATTTCTAGTAACCAAGTGAGATGAGTCCCAAAGTCCAATTAAGGATACATCCGTAAACAAATAGTAGTTTTGTAGAGCTAAACCAAACATAGTTACTAAAAGAAACATCATTCAAACCCCAAGAATATAGTCCTGTTGCAGGAGATTTTACTTGGCTAAACCAGACTGAAATTAAACAAGCTAACTCACCCATGCATACATTTCAGAAGTCCTTTTGGATTTGAAGCCAGGCATGAATAAACCAAGATACACCTTGTACACTTTATCTGGAACTTATAGCAATATATAACCCCAAACTACAGGCATAGAACCTAGCTGACAAACTCTATGATTTTTACCAGACGAGACCACACCATCATAGAGTGAAAGTGAACAACCATTCTCATCAAAAAATATCAACTAATGTGGTGAAGCATGACACAATCAATTCGTTATTTTGAAATTAACCTCAACCAGACTTATATTAACCAGATGACGAATATCCCTAAAACTAATCTTAAAAAAAAAACTCAATGGGTACGAACCGAATTGACCTTGGGACATTTCTCTTATTTTAAACCATAAACAACACTCATAATGCATCCATGGCAAGGTTCAATTTGAAACAAATAGGTAAAAAATTAAAATTCAACCTTTAATTGATCCTTAATGAAATATCATAGGTGATCTATCCCAATAGGTTAAAAGCCTCTTGCAAATCATATTGGGGCAGGTTTAAACCCAAATTTCACCTCAGTTCCATAATAACGAATCACGTTGGGAAACTGAGTAAATCCCATATCACATCCAGATTAGATTTGAAGGGTGAACTTGCCATGATGGCTGGATAGCAACTCATTTAAGTTGAATCAACATTAATCTAAAAAAACCAATAATTGAAACCACACATTTGCATATTTTGACCCAAATCAATCTAATTTAGATACTGAACCATACTTACAAACCCACAACAACATGAATTTACATTCAAAGTTAAATCAACCAGGAGATGGAAACAAACAAAATGCTACTCAACTATTAACAGGCATATTAAACACAAATAGCCGCATATGGGGGGAGAAATCCTACCCCACGGGATGATTCGGGGCAATGGAATTTAAGAAATTCCCTAGAAAAATCACTTCTTCTCCTAAACAGAAAAAGGAATTCTCTTCCTCGGTCTTTTCTCCTACCAACCTCTCGGATCCCTCTCTGTTTTAGAACTCCTTCTTGGCTCTCGGTTGGGTGTGTATTTTTGTGTTGGTAACCCCCCCTCCCGGTCTCTGCTGGTTCGCTCTCCTTTTATAGTTGTATTATCAGAGTCACCTCCCTAAATCAAGCCCCTTCTCCCCGGCGCGATTCAAACCAAAATCGGCTCTGATTCCTGTTTTTGCTCCCTCGGTGTCCGATTATGGCAAGTAAACCAATTCAACTTCTTGCCCAAATCTCCTTTGATGGTGGAGAAGCGAACTCGCCGGTGATTGAAGAGAAGATGTGAGTGATGACAGCAGGACGCCAGAGAAGACGAGATCGTGCCGCGAAGTAGAGAGGAACAGAGGTGAGAGGAAACAGGGATTCTGTGTAATTTGGGGATTTAGGGTGGCAACCGGATCAGGGAGCTAATAGGCTAAACGTGGACTGGGTGCTATTTAGTGGGCTGTCCAGTGGGAAGGAAAGGCTGAGGTTTAGGCTTGTTGGACTTTATTTGGCTACAAAAAAAAGTGACTTTGGGCTCTCCCTCTCTCTCTTTTTTTTTTTGGTTATCCTCTTCTATTTTTTTATTTCATTTATTATTTAATTATTAATTTTTATAAACTTTGGACAAAATTAGGTGTTTACACTTGGCATACAAATCTCTCATAAAATTAACTCCACAAAAGGAAAATCTACAATTAGGTAAAACTTGACGCTACAACATTAAAAGAACCCAAGGAACAAATAAAATATAATTAAGTACAGATGAAATGGAACAAGATCCCACTCACCTGTTACTTTTAGAACTTAGAAATTTTTTTTACTAAATTATTAAAGTCATTAGGTTTGCCTTGGTACAAGTTTAATCTATCTTGAAAATAAATTCAATTATTTTAAACAATGGATGTCAAGATTGAAAGAAATCAGCTATACAATAGAATCATAACCTATACTTGCAGAACAAAATTTCGCTCTCTACTATTATATCCACAACAAAATCACCAAGGGCAAACCTTGTAATGCCCTTCTCAGTTGCAAGCTTAAACAAGTGCGCACTCTTAAAATAAACAATTATACAGTTGAAATAAAGTCAAATTTGCTATTCCTTGTTCATAAACTATTTCAAATATCTAAAGACTGGATACATTTTCAATTATACAAAAACTGCATAAAGAATTTATATACAAATAGTAATCAGACATGGCAATAAAAAGAAA
>JASKGM010019869.1:0-15616 GCA_034509205.1 Ceratonia siliqua
AAAAAAATATAAAAACATTTCAAAAAATTCTCAAAAAAATATATGAGATAGCAAATACTTAATTGATGTTAAAAAGTCAAAAAAATCAAGATAAAAAATACAAAATATAACAAATCGGCACGGTAAAAATTCAGGGTGGCATGGGAAGGGGGTTAGGTAGGGGATGTAGCATAGAATTTTCCATATTATATTCTCATGCTATCCAACTATTTGTTGTTCTATCTAATATAAGAATATATATAAATAAAAATTGAATTCTATGTCAGTATGTTGTTGATAATTCAGTTCTTAAACTTAAGTTTTGGCGCGATTTGTATATTTTATTAAAAAATCTGTGTATTTTGAGAGAAAAACTTTATAAAAAATTAATAAAAAAATTAAATTCTATAAAATTTATATTAAATGCAAAATATGTGTATTTTACACCAAAAATTAAAAAAATTTAATTTTTTTATTAATATTGTGTAAAATATAAGAAAATCTATGTTCAAGAAATCAATTAATTAATGAATTTTTTAGTAAATAATAATAAATTACAAATGATTTATAATTATAAAAAATTACCAGCAATTTAGCCATTTTTATATTGAGTTTGTCACGTTTAGTATTATTCGTGATTTTTTTACGAGTCTCATTTTTTGCATGACTTTTATTTAGTCAATTATATAGCAGTCTCACTCCTCAATCCATGGCTCAATCACCAAAGCAAAATTATTAATTCAGTATATTTAAATATATAGTTAACAAAAGGCAGAAAAATAATAAGAACAAGAAAGTTGGGCTTCTTTGTTTTTAAAAACAGTTTAATGTTCTTAAAAATTATATATATAAAAAGAAAGAGTTTGTCTGTTACATCAGATTTCTCAGTTTATAATTTTAAATTTTCTTTCGCTTTTTTCAGAAAATAACTCAATTTTTTCTGTATTTTATTACCTTAATTTAAAAAGTACAGGGAAAATAGTTTTAATAATAAATTTTCTAAATTTTCTTATTTTTCAAAAAATATTTTTAAAAATAATTTTGTGAAAGGATTTTCTAGGAATAAAAATAAAAGTAAAATTAAACCAACCCTCCTTAGTGAATTCCAAATTCGGTGGAGCCCAAAATGCATAAGAAATATGTTTTAATTTTTTTAATAAATATAATCTACAAATATATATAAATCAAATTAATTATAATAAATTAACATATGTGTATGTCAAGTGCACTTTTTAATGGAATTCATTGAAACTTATATTTAACATATTTATATATTTTTTTTTCATAAATTTTTTTTATCTTTTCTATAAAACTAATTCGCCTCAGAATTTGTCTTGCGACCTTATCTATTACTTAACCAAAAAAAAAAATGAAAAGAATATAAATGTAGAAAGGACCATTTTTTTTGTTTGTATATTTGGCTTCCATATAAATTTTATTTTTGAGTAATTAAACTAATTCTTAGGGAATTTTTCTTTGACTAAGTTAACCTCCAAAGACAAGAACATGGAGAAATTTCTTAACTGGTTCAGTATCCCATCTAAGCCCACCAATTTCATCAGCTAATAAATATGCTAAATAATATATATAGAAATGCTTATCTGTATTATTTAGAGTCTTTTTGTACTTTGATCTAAAAAATATTTAATAAAAATTGTGAAAATAAAATAAAGTTTTTATTTTTTTAAAAAGTGATATAGTGGAATGAATATGCTTTTAGAGGTTTTAAGAAATAATGAAAAATTATTTAAAATTTTTAATTAATAATAATAATAATAATTTAAAAGTAGATTTACACCTTTCTTTTTTGACTCCATTACTCTTATTTGTTCATTCACGTCCTTAGTTGGCCCATATTAAACTTTCTTGATTTTTGTTTTATCCCACAAGTTGCTCATTTAACCTATTTGTTCAAGGGGTGAAATGGGTTGGGCTTGAGCCTCAATAGTTTTTAGGTTTAGGTTTCAAACTAAATTCAAATCTATTAAGCCTTGGCAAATAAGAAAGCCCATCAGTATCTTCTCAAATTATAAAATGTTGCCATAGATTAATAATAGGATAAGTTACATTAATTTATAGTAATATAATTTTTTTTTTGAAATAACATTTAAAATTTTTATAAATAATTAAAAAACAAAGACAAATTAGTATATTTACAACTTTACACTTTCATAAAAATATTAAATATCATGCCAAAAAAACATATTGAATTTTATATTACTAAATTTTAAAAAAAGTAAGGTAATTTACTCTTAATAATAATTTCACAAAGCACACTTTCAAATCACTTACTAAGAAAGTTGCATCTATGTTAACATTTCATGTAGGGAAATGTATTTTCATAGTGTAAGAAAAAAAAGTGTATAATACCACAAGCCAAAATGGTCTATAGATGGTGAATGCAATTAAAGAAATGATATTTTCACACTCCCCTCTCCTACATCCCCTCCACACCCTTATATTTTAATATTATTTCTATTGATGTGGCAACCACATAAGAGAACACTCTTCCCCTAAAATTTTCCATTTCAGTTCACTCTCATCACTTTCCCTCCCATAGCGTTGCTTGACCGTCTCCATTTCGCACAGTGTTGCTCAACTTTGCTCTTTGATGCCCATTGTTCTGCCTTCCTCCTGCTTTGCTCTTTGATGTCGTCGGTGACTTTTTGTTCTCGAAGCAATCTTTGTTGGCCTCTTCTTTACCTTGTCAGTGAGTTCCTTTTTTTCTCATTTCGTTCTTCCTTACTTTTTTTTTTTTTTTACTAATTAGCAAGTTCTAAGTTCTTCATTATATTACCCTCCAGTTGGTGTAGTGTCTAGATCCTATCCAAAAGAAGCTATTCGAATAGAATGCTTGATAGATGTTGAATTAAAGGGGTTTGTTCAATTGCATACACGCACTGAAGGAGTGTAAACATTAGGTAAATATATATTGTTAAAAAGTAAATTAAAGGCTTATAGTACTAAATTCATATTTTAAAATGCTTCTTAAATATGATCTAAGTTTGATAATAGTGGCCCTATTTTGGTGAACGTGTTGTAGTGTCTTGCCAAGTTTGTAATGAGGAAATTAACACATTTTTGGGTTTGACAGGATAGCTCATCACTTTTTCTAACTGGGTTCCACTTGAAAAGATTCTACTCTTGAATTACATTGGAGGGGCTACTAATCTTGGAATCTTATCAAAGGTTTGATAACTCTTAAATGAAACCTGAATGTTTATTGATATAGATGTAATTGTTTGATTTCTTATGGTGGCAAATTAGGTGAACATGAGTCAGTTATTTCTAGGAACTGTTAGGTTGGTGTAACGAACCATTAATCATGTCTACCACCAAGTTGTTTGAAACAAACCCAGCATCCCACAGTCTTGTTTCGAATGTTTATGTCGGGATCATTGGTGGTTCTGGTTTTAGGCATCACTATAGCTTTGGGAAAGAATAAAGTCTCCTCTGTAATCAATGATAATTTGACCAAATCAGCCTAACAAAAGAAAATTTGACCAAATCTATCACTGATGCTACCACTTAACACATGAACTACTCCATCCAGTAATCAATGATAATATTATATAATATAATAGAAAATAAATGCACCAAAGTTTGGCCTGCTTAAGAAACAAACATAAGAGGTTGTAAACCCTATTTTTGTCCATTTTATTTATTTTATTTCTTTATTTTGTCTTATTACTTAATTTTTAGGCTAGATGTAAAAAAATGAGCCCATTTCCCTGCAGCCCATTTAGCCCCTGACTCAATCCAATTAAATTTTTAACCATCAACATTTCAGCCCATTAAAATTAATCAACTCAGCATTAATTTGGGCCCAATACCATTCTGGTTTAACCCATTCTGAAGCCCATCAACCCACTTCTAACCCAAGAACCGGATCCAACCCATTTCTTTCTCCCCTTGATTTTCTTCTTTCTTTTTCCACGTGACACTCACTCTGCCAAATTACTTCCCTGAAAACCCTCTGCTCGTAAATCACCCTTCTTCATATTTGAGCACTCTCAGATCCCTCTCTGCGCCAACCTCACCAAACCACTTCTCTGAATATCTCTGCTCATCCTTTCTCCCCGTTGAATTTCCCTCATCCCCTGCGCACCTCCTTCACGCAACCTATCTCTCGGCACTTCACCCGTCTCTGTCAAAATCACCATTTCATCCTCCACCAACTCCATTTCTCTCACCCGTAAGCATCAATCGCCCATTTATCTCGGCTTTACCCTTCAATCACGGTAATCACGCTACCCATCCTCTGTACCAACACTTCAACCTGCTCATCACCTCGGAACTCCAAGCTGAAACCCATGCTTTGAATCCCTCATCTTCATGCCACCGAGAGTTAAACAGCAGCAGAAAATATGTTTTAGGGGATATAAAATTAGGAGGCACGACTCAACAAAAAAGGAGGAGCGAAGAGTAAAAATCGAAATTGGGGCAAGCTATTTCCTTGGCGCGCAAGACTCGGTTGTAATTGGAGGGCCGGTACAGAGAAAGGATTTCTAGTTGAGGGGTTTTTGGAGATGTTTTTGATTTGTCTAATGCGTGTTATCCTTGTCTGCTAGCATTCAAGGTTTGGATTCTAATTTCGTTTTAACATTGGGAATTTGTGGTTTGAATTTAACTCATCTAGGTCCTGCTATTCAGTTCTTGTTTTAATGAGTGTGAATCTATTCGGTTGTTCAGAATGTGATACAATCTTTGTTTTTGCATTGTGTGTTTACATGATTTATTTGCTGCTTGGATAGTCGAATTCTGATACTGTATGAATGTCAAATTGCTTCAGAATAGCTTGCATACTAGCATAATGTTTGAATGGTTATCCTATGGATGTATGGTGATTAGTGAAGTCTGACCTGGGGTTCCTAGGATTCATTTTTCTTCCATGAAAAATTTGGAAATCAGTGGTGGTTTCTCTGTTTGTTAGTTCGAAGAATTGATGGGTTTTGTTAAGTTCAATTATTGCTCAACTGTTGAACTCCGTTTGGTTAGGATAGAGGCAGTGGTTGCTCATGCGAAAGGGTTTTTACTGAAGGGGATCTGTTAATTTCAGAATTAGTATTAGTGTTGTTTGGATTGTGTAGGATGTAATCTAATAAGCCTTCACTTGCTGATTGATTTTCACATTATCTGAGTCTCAGCCAAGATTCACTGTCATAATACTCCTCTGTGATATTAAGAATGTCATGGGTAACAGGGTGCTTGTCTCTCTAATATATTAAATACTGGATAGTAACAGTTCATGGGATAGTGTTTTTTTTAGCAAGATCCGGTGGCATGAGTAAAAATGGATTAATAAAAAACCCTGGTGATTTATTGGTTTTAGAAGCATGTGGGGCTCTTGCAGGTTGAATTAGACTTGATCTTCCATTAATAACTTAGGGGATTTGATCAAAATTTCTGGAAAAGATTTACAGGGTATGAAAGAGAAGTCTTGGCTTTGAGTTGAGGATATAAAATTGGTAACTGTGTTTGAGTCATAAAAATGATCCCAAAATCACCATTAGGTATAATTGGTTATGCCCTTTTTTTTAACAAAGTAAATTCTATACTATGAAAAAGAAATTTTGAGCAACTGATCCTTTATATGCATGTTTTTAAGTAAAATAAAATTAAAAGAAAGGTTATTTACGGATGGGGTATGGATTTATTCTAATTATAGTTAGTGAATTTGATTAATGGTGGAGGGTCATTGAATATTCTGATTTAGTATTTACTTAATGGAAAAGTGGGGTATTCATCTAAGAGGTAATATTGTGAAATTGGGTCCAATGCCCAAATCACACTCAATTGAATTAATTTTAAATTTAAAAAGGCACGAGCCGATAAACGATTTTGAATGGCCCAATTGATCCAAAAGTGGGTTCAAGGCCCAACTCTCCATAAAATGGCTTCAAAGGCCCAATTGATTCAAAAGGCGGTTCAAAACCCATTATTTCTTTCATGGTTTTAAGGACTTAAACAAAGAATTGCAAAGAAATATAATTAATTGGATTTCTAAATTTGTATTTCAACCCCTAATCTTTTAATAATTTCATTCTTGGCCATATACTCTCAATAATATCATTTTGACCCATAATCTTTCAGTAATCACATTTTGACCCTCACACTTTCAAGAATTACACTTTAACCCCATACTTTTGAGATTTACATTTTAACCCCCAATTTCCTAAAGGTCACATTTTGGCCCTCATTTCTTCCAAAATCCCTTCATCACCCCATTAATTTTAATAAATTTCATAGACTCAATGTTTAAGGAACTTTTAGTAGAAGTTTATCTTCTCCGAAGTTCATTTTTAAAGACTTTTAGTGAAGTCTCATTTTCCCAAAGTCTTGATTTTCATTGGTATTTAGTGGAGGCATGTTCTCTCCAATGTCCTAATTCGCTGTCAAGGCTTTAAGTGAAAATTTAATTTCCCCTAAACGTCTTAACATCATTTTTGGTTTAATCAAACTATTCTCAAACTACGTCGACCTTGATCCCTTTCGGGGTATGTAGGCACTTACTTGGTAAGGCAGGTCTAGTTATATATTTTTCCATATTTGTCCAATATTATTTTATTAATAAATGGGGTAATTATAATACAGTAAAATTATTAAGCATAAACAATTTAGGGTAACCATCCTTAGTGATAGACGCTGTGGGGTGCCTGACACCTTCCCCACACATAATTAGACTCCCGAACCCTTCTTCTGGTTCCAAGGGCCAGTTTTTCTTTTCTTTTTAAGGATCCCAATTATCCTTCTAATTAATTGGTGGCGACTTATTTTCTCTGCGTTTTCCCTTACGCGCCTAAAGTCATAAAATGATGGCTTCTCACTGACTGTCACGTTGTGACAGAGGTAAAGCTTGCTCTCCATATAAAATTTGAAAACTTGTAATTTAAGCTTAGATAGTTTTAGTTGAAATATTTATAATCATCTGCATTCACTTGCTCAAAGTTAGATAAAGCAATCTCATTTGAAATTTCCCAATTAATTAGACATGTCCAATACATAAAGTAACTTATCTATATAATTTGAAAAGATAGAGTTTATTAACTTGTTAAAGTTCCAAACACTCAATTCAATGTGATATATAAACCTTCCATATTACAATAATTACTGCCAAGGTATAAACATTGTACTATGTGCTAAATAATAATATTCAAAAAAGAGATGATAAGATTGAGGAAGAAAAAGAGTGTGGTTCTACAGATTGGACCTCATTATTTATTATTTATGATTTACCATTGCAGTTCATAATGAAATACCACTAACCAGCAATTATGCCCCCGGGAAAGAAACATAACTAACAAACTCCCCCATGGATGGCAACATAACATGATGATAATTGTATGATTAATGAGCGTGTAATTTTTCACTATATGACAATAAATTAACTAGTGACATTATTTGTATATTTTAGTATTTACTTTTAGGAGCATTTTTCATTGTCTCAATATAAAAGGAATGGTTTAATTGTGTTATTCTCCATTAATGTGTTAGTAAATTCACCCGTGTTTCCAGCATGAGTGGGGCTTTGATTTAGTTATTTATGCAGTCTATAATATCATGCATTGGTTAAGCATGTCAATGGAGGATAATTTGGTTTCCATCATTGAGTCAGACAATAATGACATTGTATGTCTATCAAGTGAATAATGTGACCTAGTTTGTAGTGTCAATAATGAGCGTGTTCTTCTAGATAGTGATTTATGTCATCCAATGGTGGGCATGTCATTTGCTTTGTGGATGATGTTAAATCATATTATAAAATGTATTCGACTGAATAAGGTTTTGATTTTTTGATAAGAAACTCAAGGAAGGATTAAAATGGGAAGCTAAGATACTTTATACTCACATGTTCTAGGGAGGGAACTTATAAGCGAACTTATAAGTCAACGATGTCAAATTCATTTAAGACTGTCCCATCAATAAAGAGTGGATGTCCTGCAAAAATTACATTGTCATTGAAGGAGAATGGTCAATATTACATGAACACAGTTGTACTTTACTATTCACACGAAGTTAGTCCTACCAAAGCAAAGTTATTTAGGAGTAACAAGCGGATGAACATGCATGTTAAGAGAGTGCTAGATGTGAATAACATAGTGGGAGTTAGAATGAACAAAAGTTTTCATTCTATTGTTGCCCAAGTAGGAGGATATGAGAATTTAATTTTGTTGAGAGAGATTGTAGGAATTATATTGTGGAAGAAAGACGTGTAATTGGTAAGGATGGTGATGGTCATGTACTGAAGACTTATTTTACTAAGATGCAGGAACAAAATAGCAACTTTTTCTATAAATTGATTTGGATGATGAATTTCGTGTTAAAAATTATGAAAAATAGGAAGTTATGCTAGCTGTGATATTCCCAAATCTATAGGGATTTGCTCGTTGTATTACTGTTGTAAATATTAGGTTAATCAAACTTTAATATAGGAAAGTCTTTGAATAAGATAGCTGGAATAGTTAATTAGTTCCTGATTTTTTTGCCTTGTATTCCTATAAGAAGGAAACATGTAAAGTTTATTATTCATTCAGTAAAGTTGAGAAATAATTTCTCCAAATATTCTCTCTAGTTTATATGGTATTAGAGAAGGAATTGTTAACCTTTTTTTACGTTTGTGCTCAGCAACAGGTGTCATTGCTGCTTCCTCTATTTTGTAACGATAAAACAGAGCATATATTGCTGCCTTCCTTGCTGCAAATTTTGAGACTTATTCCTTGTTTTTTGCTACTCATTCATTTGTTCATCATGTTCGACGTGTCTTTTGAGTCCATTACAACTACTATTGTCCCATAAAAACCAATGACACTATAACTCCTAACTCTGAGTCTCACTTTGTCAAAATTACTACTATTAGATTGAATGGTTATAATTTTTTACGCTGATTTCAATCTGTCATAATGTGTATTCGGGGGCAAGGAAAGATTGGATACTTAACTGGTGATAAGAAGGAACCGGCGAAGGATGAGCCAACTTATACAATATGGGATGCTGAAAATTACGGTTTGTGAATTCGATGGAGGAAGAAATTAGCTCCAATTATATAAGCTATCTAACAACTAAGGAATTATGGGACAATGTCAACCAAATGTAATTAGATTTGGGCAACCAGTCCCAAGTTTTTGAATTGACCCTGAAACTTGGTGGCTCCGACAAGGGCTATTGTTACCAAATATTTTAATTCGTTGAAATGGGTGTGGCAAGATCTGGATCTGTTCAACAACTATGAGTGAAAATTTATAGAAGACTCAAAACACTACAAAAAAATAATAGAGGACAATCATATCTTCAAGTTCCTCGCTGGACTCAATGTTGACTTTGATGAAGTAAGTGGGAGAATCATAGGTAGACAACCACTTCCTCTAATTGGCGATACATTCTCTGAAGTAAGGAGAGAAAATAGCTGCAGAAATGTAATACTTGAGGAAAAAAAACACTGACACACTTATTAAAAATTTTGCATTAGCTGTTTCTGATGCAAATGCTAGCAGGCCATCACTAATCAATGAAGAATAGATGACAGACTTCAAGTGTGGTGTGACTATTGCAACAAACCACACCATACTCGAGAAACCTGCTAGAAAATTCACGACAAGCCAGTAAACTGGAAAGGAACAAACTAGGTAGTGAGAAATCCAACCGCAATTTTCCTTCTGCAAATGAAGCTGAATCAAGTCCCTTCAGTAAGGAGCAGATGTAACATCTTCTTAAATTGCTAAAGTCCAATTCCCCATCTGGTATTCCTAGTGTTTCTTTGGCTCACACAGGTAGTGAATATCATGCCTTATCTAATTATTTACATTCCTCTGCTCCTTGGATCATTGATTTTGGTGCATCTGACCACATGACCACATCTTCCTATTTATTTAAAACATATTTAGCTTGTTCTAAAAATGAAAAAATTAGAATTGTTGATGGAATTTTTCCATCTATTGCAAGCAAAGGCTTGATAAAAATATTAGAGAACATCGATCTTAAATTTGTTATCCATGTTCTTAAACTTGCCTTTAATCTTTTATCTGTGAGTTAATTCTCCAAAAATTCTAATTGTTGTGTTACTTTTTTTACTCCCGTTGTGAATTGTAGGACTAGAACCCAAGGAGGACTATTGGCAGTGCTAGGATGTTCAATGATTGTTACTATTTTCATGACAACTTGTGCAAGAATAAAAAGCTAAAGGTTTGACTAGTGTTAGTTCAACTTCGGTTCATGAACTAATAATGCCTTGGCATCTTAGACTAGGGCATCCCAGTTTTCATTATCTTAAACATTTACTTCCATCATTATTTTAAAATATAGATTGTTTATCTTTTCAATGTGAAAGTTTTCATTTATCAAAGAGCCATCGTGCTACTTATTTCACAAAACCTTATCGGCTTCAACACGATTTTATTTAATTCATAGTGATGTGTGGGAAACTTCAAAGGTCACCACTATATCTGGAAAGAAATGGTTCATGACATTTATAGATGATAATACTTGATTATGTTGGATTTATTTGATGAGCGAAAAATATGAAGTAGTAAAATTTTTCAAGATTTTTTACAGTATGATTGAAAATCAATTTCACACAAAAATAATTATTTTTTGCTCTGACAATAGAACTGAATATTTTAATAAAGTTTTGGGAAATTTCTTGAATGAAAAAGGTATTCAACGTCAATCTACATGTAGCGATACTCCCCAACAAAATAGAATTGCTAAGAGAGAAAATAAACATTTACTTGAAGTGGCTCATGCCATAATGTTTTCTATGAATGTTCCAAAATATTTATGGGGAGACGATGTTTTAATTGCATCTTATTTGATCAATAGAATGCTACAAGAGGTTTAAAGTATATTACCCCATTAGATTGTCCGAAAAAATTGTTTCCATATTCTAGACTAAACTCTGATGTACCTTTAAAAAAATTTGGTAGCACTATTTTTGTACACATATCAAGCCAATTTCGATCTAAACTGGATCCATATTCATAGGCCATGCTTCGAACAAAAAAAAGGTATAGGTGTTTTAATCCTCAAAAAAAAAAAATTTCACATCAGTATGGATGTTTCTTTTTTTGAAAAAAAACCTTATTTCAGCAACAAAAAGTTTTTTCAGGGGGAGAGACTAGATGAAAATAATTTTTGGGATATATATTTCCATTGCCTAATACAATCCTTGAAACCATTTATGAAACATAAACTTGTAAAAAAACTAACTCTAGTCAAATGTTGCCAAAATTAGATGTTTCACTGATAGGGGGAGAAACACTACAAAAGGATCAACATAACCTTAATTCTGAGCTTATGGTTTATACTAGGAGAAAGACTCATGAAAGGAGTAAAGAACTTGCCTATCATCACAATACAAAACCAGTCCCCGATAAATGGTCCTTCAAGCACTTCAGGTAATTCTATTACCAGTTTACCTTCTACTCCTATTTTAAATTCATCTCTAAGTATACCTTATAATGGTACATTATCAGATTTTGATATTCCTATAATTCTTAGAAAAGGTGTCCAAAGGTGTCCAAACATATACCAAATACGATGTTCCTAAGTATGTGTCTTATCAAAAACTCTAATAATCATAGAGCATTCACTTCAAAAGTTTCTCACTTGTTTATTCCAAGAAATATTCTAGAAGCTTTGGATGATCCAAATTAGAAGTTAGCAGTTATGGAAGAAATGAATGCTCTTACAAAAATTGGCATGTGTGAAATTATGGATTTACCAAACGATAAGAGGATAATAGGAGGCAAATGGGTATTGACTGTGAAATGCAAACACTACAAAAAAAAAAAAAAAACTGATTTTTCTCTCGAAACATTTCCGTGAGAAAAACCTTAATTTCCGTGAGAATTTTCTATTCTCACATAAATTCTCATGAAAAATAAGGTGTGAGAATTTTGATGTGTTGATCATGGATTTTCTCACGAAATATATGGCCGTGAGAATTTCTCACGGACATATTTCATGAGAATTTCTCATGGAACATGTTAGTGAGAAAATGTGTGAAAAACAATAAAACAATTTTGATTGAAGAGTTATCACGGACTATAATTGTGAGAATTTCCATGAGAACTTAATATATTATATATTATTAATTAAATTTTAATAAATATTTAATTGCAAATATTAAATATGTTTAATTTAATTTAAATATTAATTAAATATTTAAATTAAATAATTATATTTAATAAAAATAAAGCATATGTATCACATACAAAAATTAATCAAATAAGATCAAATTAATCTAAATTAAATTCATATTTAATGTAAAATTATTCAAAATTAAATACATTAATCGTCATGACTATCTAACTCAAACTTAGCATCAATACGGTCATCGAGGAGGGGACTGTAGATCATCAGGAAGGGAGGGATAGAAGTTGCAAGGCCACTGACTATTTGCCTGACAATCTCTTGGAGTCACTCATTGAGTCGCTGTTCAACTTGGCTGATAACCTCATTCAATAAATGTTCAGGAACCTAAATATGCCAAAAGTGTAATAGGCTAATAGCTGCAGACAACATCTTCTATGCAAGATCCAAACGGTTTTAGCTCTGAGTAAATATCATGAAAATGAGCATTGAAATTTCATAACAACCTAAATTAAACAAAAGTTTTTAAAAAGACAACAGTAGTTTCTCCACATCAAACCAAAGCACTTAATATTAAAAGAATGTTAAGAAGGGTTAGTTGGATATAAATTTGATGCTAAAGTTAGTTTGATTACCTGCAGCTTTTCAGACTATTTTTTCTACCCACATCACAACATGGGTACATCTAATCATTTAACAGTGAAAAAATAAAGATTATTTTATCTATTCTGCCATAAAAGGTAATAGCATTCATTTGTGATTTAAAATCCTAATAATCATTTTCCTTCTTTTTTATCTTTTTTGTTTAAATCCTAATAATAAGGGGACATCCATTCATTGTGATTTAAAATACTCATAATTATTCTTTAAATACCTATATATCAAAACATTCACTGCACCTTCTACTTTAAACATCACTCTCTAAATAATATAGATTTTAAACAGTGCACAAATATCACATTTTAAACTAAAAATAAAACTAAGCTTGAAACAAAAGATAAAAACAATATTTGAAAACATATCAAAATCATGCTTTGAACAAAAATAGAACCATATTTGGCTCAATGGATTTCTCCTAAAATAGGGATTTACCTCCTTGAAAATTATGAAAGTTGAGTCCTCCCCCCTGAAGAATAGTGTGGATGGCGCCTACAGGGAAAATGGGAGATGAGGGAAGGTGGACGACTGGGTATGAGGAAAGGGAAGAAAACGGGAGAGAGGAGAAGGTGGACGGCTGCAGAGGAGGGAATGAGAGAAAAAGGGAGGAAATATTAGGTTAAAAGTGAAATGGGGCCCAAAAAAGGAAAAATGGGGAGAACACTTGTTTTTAACTTTTCAATGTGTTTTTCATTTTGATTTTGATTTTGATTTTTTGATATCTTTTTGTATTTTCATTTTTTTTGTTGTTATTTTTGTTATTTTGTTTTACATCTTTATTTATTTATTTTTAATTTTAATTTTTCATATTATTATTATTATTATTTTAATTTTTGTATTTATATTATATATATATAATATTAGATTTAAAATATAATTCTACTTTATAAATTTTCTATATATATATATATATATATATATATATATATATATAGTAGAATAGTATAAGAACTTAATTTCATTAATACATTAAAGCATTTAGAAAAACAAGAATTTCTTGTTGCATCTTTTAACCGCATAATGTAATAGTAAATGATGAAAATAATATACAAAATTTTGTGTATGAAATGAAAATGGTGAGTATATTCAATCTAACAGTCGGATTTTTAAATTTTTAACGATGCAAACAAAAACGTATAACAAAATCTTTTATAAGAGTTATAAAGCTTATGATGGAATAGTGAATAATGAAAAAAAAATATATTATAATTTGTGGGCATCATTTTTAAGGTGGGATTTTTCAATTGGATGGTTGAAAATTTAAAAATTTTAAAAATTTTAAAAATTTTAAAAATTTAAAAAATTCACGAAAAGCATCAACAATAGTAGAACGTAGAAATACGGTAGCATAATCACCTTACTTTCTCATAAAAAAAAGTGTATTGGATCATCGTCCTGTTCCATTTTAGTCGATCTGATTGTTGGATCACATGTATGTTGTGTGCTAAGTGTGGTGAGGATCGAACTACAATCGGTGCATGATCGACACAATTATGCACATTTTAATCATATAATGTGATAGTAAATGATGAAAAGAATATACAAAAATTTGTATGTGAAATGAAGATAGTGAGTATATTCAATCCAACGGTCAAATTTTTAAAGACGCAAACAAAAGCGTGAAACAAAATCTTTTATAAGATGTTTAAAGCTTATGATGCAATAGTGAATAATGAAAAATAATTTACTATAATTTATGGGTATCATTTTTAAGGTGGGACTTTTCAATCGAATGGTTGAAAATTTTAAATTTTGAAAAATTTACGAAAAGTATTTGCAATAATAGAACGTAAAAATAAAGTGACATAATCACCTTACTCTCTTGTAAAGGAAAATGTGTCTAAGATCATCATCCCATTTGATTTTAGTCAATTTGATCGTTGGATCACATGTATGTTGTGTGCTAAGTTTGCTTGCCAAGTGTGGTGAAGATCAGACTACAATCGGTATGAGATCAACACAATTTTACACATTTTAACCACACGATGTGATAGTGAATGATGAAAAGAATATTCAAAAATTTATGTGTGAAACAAAGATGGTGAATATATTTAATCCAATAGTCAGGTTTTAAAATTTTAAGAATGCAATAAAAAAATGTCATTAAGAGTGTTATGTAAAGGATTTGAACTATATGATGCAGTAGTGCATGATCAAAAAAAGGTACTAAAATTTATGTGTATCAAATTCAATATGTGTTTTTTCAATCTAATGGTTGGATTTTCAAAATTTTGAAAAAACTATGTGCATCGATCATTTATTCTTTTAAAATATTAAATCATAATTTTCACATATACAACTTTCATACAGTACTTTTATGTTTTTATCTCCTACCATTATTTTTTTTTTGTTTTTCTTTATTTTTTTATTTGTATTATTTGAGTTATTTTTTATGTCAGGTAATGTTTTGAAAATTTTTGGAAATATTTTTTATTTTTTATAGGAAATTTTTTTCACTGCATTTCTCACAGAATGTGTCATTGCATTCTCACGGAATGTGGCCGTGAGAAACTTTCTCACTGACACATTCCATAAGAATTACTCACAAAACGTTGTGTTTCAATTATTAGAATGTTCTCACGGCCATTTGTTGTGAGAAAATTTCTCACATAACTTCAATCGTGAGAACATTCATGAAAAACTATTCACGCCAAGCCACGCTTGTCATTTCTCACGGATGTTCTCATGGCCTTCTCGCCGAATTTCTCATGGCCACACCATTCATGAGAAAAGCCGTGAGAATTTCTCACAGACATTTGAGTAGTGAGAATTTCTCATGCAAATTTTGGTCGTGGGAAATTTTTGTGAGAAAATCTGTGTTTTCTTGTAGTGAAAGCTGATGGTATTATAGAAAGATACAAGGCAAGACTTGTGGCAAAATGTTTTACATAGA
>JASKGM010019869.1:15716-30658 GCA_034509205.1 Ceratonia siliqua
GTGTTTTCTTGTAGTGAAAGCTGATGGTATTATAGAAAGATACAAGGCAAGACTTGTGGCAAAATGTTTTACATAGACCTATGGAATCGACTACCAAGAAACATTTGCTTCAGTAGCCAAAATAAATTCAATCCGAGTTCTGTTATCTTTGGTTGTGAATTTCAATTGGACTTTACATCAATTAGATGTAAAAAATGCTTTCTTAAACAAGGATCTAGAAAAGGAAGTTTGCATGAGTTTACCACCTAGTTTTGAGCAAAAGTTTGGTAAAGATAAAGTTTGTGAGTTGAAAAGGTCATTGTACGATCTCAAACAATCTCCTAGGGCGTGGTTTGAAAGTTTTGGAAAGGCTGTAAAAAGTCATGGAGATTTCCAAGATCAAGTCGATCATACTATGTTTTATAAACATTCAAGAGAAGGTAAAATTGCTATCTTGATTGTCTATGTGGATGACATAATATTGACAAGTGATGATAATGCTGAATTTGAAAGGTTAAAAAAGAAAATTACTGCTGATTTTGAGATTAAGGACTCAGGTACATTGAAGTATTTCCTTGGAATGGAGTTTGCTAAGTTTAAGGAAGGTATATTTTTCAACCAACGCAAATATGTTCTTGATTTGCTAGGAGAAATAGGTTTACTGGGTTGCACACCAGCTAAAACACCAATTTAACCCAACTTAAAACTATAACCTGTTAAAGTCGAAGATGTAGTGATCAGGGAGCTGTACCAAAGACTTGTTGGAACACTGGTTTATTTATCCCATACACAACTAAATATAGCTTTTACAGTAAGTATGCTGAGTCAATTTATGAAAAAGCCTACTGTTGAAGGGGACTATTGGAAAAAGCCTACTGTTTAAGAAACATGGACACCTACAGATTGAAGTATACATTGATGCAAACTGGGATGGGAGTATAACCGATAGAAGATCAACATCTGGTTAATACATATTTGTCAAAGGAAATCTTGTTACTTGGCGAAGTAAGAAACAAAACGTTGTAGCTAGAAGCAGTGCAGAAGTTGAATACATGTTTATGGCTTATGGGATTTGTGAAGTTATGTGGATTAAAAGATTGTTAGAAGAGTTAAAGATTTCATACTCTTTGCTCATGAAGGTATACTATGATAACAAGGCGGCAATCTCAATTACTCACGTTAGGTTCATTATGATAGAACGAAGCATGTAGAAGTGGATAAGAATTTTATTAACGAAGAGCTTGATAATGGGCATATTTGTATACCCTACAACAAAATGCTGATATACTTACAAAAGGGCTGAACAAGAAGCAATTTGATAGATTAATTAGCAAGCTGGCAATGGAAGATATCTTCAAACTAGCTTAAGGGGGAGTGTAGAAAATGAGAAGTTTTGCTAACTGTGATATTCTCGAATCTTTAGGGATTTGCTAGTTGTATGACTATGGTAAATATTATATTAGTCAAATTCTAATATAAGAAAGTCTTTGAATAAGATAGCTGGAATAGTTAATCAGTTCCTGATTTAGTTCCTAATTTAGTTCCTAATTTTTTGCCTTGTATTTCCTGTAAGAAGGAAACATGTAAAGTCTATTATTCACTCAGTAAAGTTGAGAAATAATTTCTCCAAATATTCTCTTTGGTTTATAGAAATGTATTTTGGGCAAATACAAGAAGTATCTACTTATGAAGCATTTGGGGATGTGATAACATTTGATACAACTTATCTTATGAATAAATATGACATGCCATTTGTGGCATTCGTTGGTGTTAATCATCATGGCCAATTAGTACTACTTAGATGTGGCCTATTATCTTGTGAGGATACCGAAGCTTTCATATGGTTGTTTAAGTCTTGGTTACGTTGCATGAATGGAAATCCACTAAGAGCAATTGTGACTGACCAAGATAAGGCTATGCAAAATGCAATTGGAATAGTATTTTTAAATATTCGGCATTGATGGTGCTTGTGGCATATTCTAAAAAAGATGCTGCAAAAATTGGGTGGTTATGCACAATACAAGTTAATCAACTACTACTTGCAAAGTGCAGTTTATGACACATACACTAAAAAAGAATTTGAAATAAAATGGGTAGAGTTAATTGAATATTTTGACTTACATGTAATCAATGGTTGGGTGGCTTGTATGAAGATCGAAATAGATGGTTCATGCATTCTTGAAAAAGTATTTTTGGGTTGGAATGTCCACTACTCAATGCAGTGAGAGTATACTTGCATTCTTTGATGGATATGTATATCATTCTACTAGTTTATAACAATTTGTCAATCAATATGACAATTCACTCCAAGATAAGGCAGAAAAAAACTTTGAATTTGATTTTCAGTCATTCAATAGCATGCTTCCTTATTTTACACAATTTCTTATTGAAAAACAATTTCAGGAGGGCTATATTAAAGCAAAATTTGAGGAGGTGCAAGCTGAATTTAGAGCTAAAACGTATTGTGTTACACCACTCCTATGTGGATGGTTCAATTTGTACTTTCAAAGTTGTTGAAGACAAGATGATTGTTGACAAAGTAAGGGAAGTAAAATTGATGTAATATTTGACCGCGATAGTAATTATTTCAGTTGTAAATATCTCTTGTCTAAATTTTGAGGTATTATGTGTAGACATTCTCTTTTTGGGCTTAGCTATGAAAGAGTGAAACAATTACCTTCAAAATATATTTTGTCAAGGTGGAGCAACTATGTAAAGAGATGACACACATATATCAAGAGTAGTTACGATGTGAAGTAGTTGAAGCTACAAATGCAAAGATTCGATACTTTATGCAAGGAATTTAATGAAATTGTTGAATTCACTGCTGAGCATGATGATGTTAGTGACTTGCTCCTAAACTACTTGGGACAACTAAAGAGTAGAGTGAAAATGATGGCTTCTTCCATCAAGGCCAATCTTGTTGAATATGTTGCAAACAACATGAAAATGAATTGTACTTCATTGACAATTCAACTATAACAAATCCAATTTGTAGTCCAAAATGTATATGTTGCAAAGGTTGTCCGACTTCAAAGAGGAAAGTATCAACATTAGAGAAGGCTGTAAAAAGTTGCAAACAAAGAAAAAAGAGTAAGGAAGTTACTTAGAGACCTTGTAATGAGGTTAGCAACATATGTCTTTAGTTAATTTTTCTTAATATATTACATGTTGTACTATGTAAGCATTTTTAAATGTTTGCTAATTACTTCTCTTCTCATACATAGGTTTGCAATATCAGTCCACTTAGTCAGAATGATGGAAACAACTTGAGTTTGGGATCCTCTTTGACACTTTGGAGAAGAACACTCGTCAATTTTTGATCAAGATAAGTGTAATCTCTTATTCAATGAGGTTGCATTAAAGTGATTCCATCGCTTATATTGCTAGTATTGCATGGACTTATACTTAACTAGATCTAGTCAGCTTAATCATATAGGCATTTAGCAGGTGTATGTTCATAGTAAAATCATGATTGTTGATGATTTTACAACTTTGATTAGATATGCTAATATTAATGATAAGAGTTTACTTGGCTTTAGAGATGCACGTGGTTGTTGTTATTTGTGAATGTGTGATAGTGTCACAACGTGACGGCCGGTGAAATAGCCATCATTTTATGACTTTGAGGCGCGTGAGGGAAAACACAGAGAAAATTTTGGGAGTCGCCACCAATTAATTAGGAGGATAATTGGGATCTTAAAAATAAGGAAAACTGGCCTTTGAAACCAGAGGAAGGGTTCGAGAGTCTAATTACGTGTGGGGAAGGTGTTAGGCACCCCACGACGTCCATCCCTAGGGATGGTTACCCTAAGTTGTTTGTGCTTTAATGAATTTTAATTTATTTAAAATTACCCCCTTGTTATTAATAAAATAATAATGAACAAAAATGAAAAAAAAAATAACTAGATAACTAGACCTGCTTTATCAAGTAAGTGCCTACGTACCCCAAAATAGATCAAGGTCAACGTAGTTCGAAAAGTTAATTAAATTGACTCAGAATGATGCTAGGACATTGGGGAAATTAGATTTCCACTTAAAGCCTGAAATTAAAGCATTGGGGAGACTAACCTCCACTGAATGCTAGTGAGAGTTGAGACTTTGGGGAAATAAGATTCCACAGAAAGTCTATAGAAACCAAGACATCGGGGAGAAATAATCTCCACTGAATGCCTGTGAGAGATCGAACTTAGGAGAAGGTAAACTTCTATTGAAAGTTCTTTAAACGTTGAGTTCATGAAATTTATAAAAGTAATACGGAGATAAAGATATTTAAAAAAATGAGGGCCAAAATATGATTTTAAGAAATTTACAGGGACTAAGATGTAATTTTTTGAAAACATGGGAGAAAATTATAATTTTTGAAAGTGTGAGGGCCAAAGTGCAGTTATTGAAAAGTTTGGGGGCTAAGGTAAAATCATTGAAAGTATTTAGTTAAAATGCCATCATTTGCAAGAAGATTGAATTTATTTCAAAAACTATTTGATTGGTCCGTTGAAGCCATTTTAGAAATAATTGAGCCTGGAACTCCTTTTCTCTTTTTTAGAATAATCTCCTTGGGTCCTTGAAACTCATTTAGAAATTGTTGAGCTTTTGAAGCCATTTAGAGTATTTAAATGAAATGAGCTTCTTGAAATCCAATAACCTTAAAACTTCTTCTTTTAGGAAACTAAACCCAAGCCTTCGGAGCCTCTTTTAAAATATTAATTTAAGTGGATCATTCGGAGACCTATTTAGAGAATTAATACTTTAATGGGGACTTTGAACCCAATTCCTCTTATGATATTGAAACATAGCGGGCTAGGTCAGATTCAAAATATCACAAAAATTCAATTTAAAAGTTCCTTGCAGCGTTTTCTTTTGTAAAAGTCAAATAAACTGGACAGTGCAAACACCACATGTTTCCAAAGAGACTATCTTCATAAAGGACTAACACCATGTCTTCGGAGGGAATGAAACTAGACTAAAGGAAAAGGCAGTATACTAAGGCTTTAATGAGAACAACAACCATATTAAGAAATCTAGCTTTGAAAAAAAACATAATAGCAGCAACATACCTAATAACCACAACACTTAACCAACCGCAACAGCCACATAATTACTCAGAAAAACAACAGCAGCAAAAACAGCAATAGCATTTGAACAGAAACAACAACAAATTACCTAGAAAAACAACAGCAGCTAAAACAACAATATCATTTAACCAACAGAAATAGCAACAATTACCCAGAAAAACAGTAGCAACATGTAACGCCCATTTAGCAGCAACCATATACATATAGGAACAACCAGTAGCATGTAACAAATGGCAGCCGAAGATTCACAAATTTATCAAACCAACAGCACCCTTAACAGAAATTGGACCTTTCTAGATGAAAACAAATAATGGACAAAGATCAAACAACCAGCAAATTGGAAAGGCAGTCTCAAGAAATTATAACCGAAATGTATATTGGTTAACAGGATTCAAGCCTTCTGGGTTGATTCAGACTCATATAAATCCTGGAAACCCCATTAATCAGAGACCCATAGAACCCTTAATCCGAGTTTCATCTTACCAGAAATTAGGAGAAGATGCCCCGCTTTAAACAAATCTGTAAGGGAGTCAAAACCTTCTAAAATGGCCCCTTGTGATTTCTAGTTTCTCTTCTATTTTTTCGTCTTCCATTTCCGGTTTTTCCCCAGAAGAATCACCTTCCAGGTCTCGAAAATTCCTCTCTGAATTGCGATGTCCCCTCCTCCTCTCTGGTTCTCGCTTCGTAATCCCCTGTCTGAGGCTTCACTCCTCGGATTCCCCTGTTTGAATTTCAGAATTTCTGTTTCGCCTTCCTTTTATTCCGATTTCTCTCTTTTCGTTTCGTCCCCTCCTCCTCTCTCGGCTTCACTCCATTTATAGGCGAGCAGCAACGTTCCATCACGATCTCAAAGGGTGTGAAATCAGGGAGTACAGAGAGTGGGTAAGGCGCTGGTTTCAGGGGATTGGGTACCGAGATATGGTGTTCCAGACGTTGGGTGGAGGTTGCGTGATGGGTTGTGCAGAGGTGGGTAGCGTGAAATTGGTGCCAAAAGGGATAAGGGAAGCGTGTTTCAGAGAGCTCCAGAGGAAGTAGGTTGCGTGGGAGAATAGATGCAGAGAAAGGGGTGATTGACGAAGATGAAAGGGGGACCGGGTTTAAGGGTGAACCGGGTATGGGCTTGGATTCGGGTTGGGCTTGGATCCGGGTTGGGCTTCAGATGGGGTTGGTAGATAGCAAGTGAATTGGGCTATTGAAAATATAGTTAGATCTGATTAGGTGCAATAGGTTAGTGTAGATTTTTTTAGTTTTTGCTTAAAATTAAATAGTAAATAATATAACCTAAATAAAATAAAACATAAATATAAATAGAATGAAAATAAATAAATAAATAGGCTAATAAAAAAATAAAATAAAAAAAGGACAAAAATAGGTGTTTACAGATAGCTTTACCTTATATGATGAATTGTGAACTAATTTTGAATATGCCTTTGGAACTTCTACCTTATACATTAATTTTATGGAGTACTTCTAAATGTTTGCATATATTTCCTATGTATGTAAGCTATTAGGAGTATGAATTGATTGTCACTAACTTTACTTATCATCATGCTTCAATTTTCTTCGGTCGTAAGCTAAATTGTGACACTTACAGTAGTTACTTATCATAATGCTCGTGTTACTAAAATATGGCTAACTTAATTTTATTTATTTCCACTATTTTAGATTAGATATTTTGTTTTACTTAGCTACTTGGATGTGTAATATTTGGTTGTTATTGGAATATATTGATAGAAATTGTATTTTATTTTTTGTGTACTTTCATACAAGTAATTGTCTTCAAATTTTGATAACTCTAAATAATGATTTTATGTATTCTTTTTAACTGCTGTCAGATGTTGGAATTGGCACTTACTTAGATGATGTCAACAACAATGGCAATATGAAGGTGAAAATCAATCATCCACTAGTGAACATGAGGATGAACTGAAGCTTTTGATAGTACATATGATTTGTTTGAATTTTTTAGTTGAGACACTAGTGTATGCCTTTTGTAATATTTGTGTAACTTTTGATGATTAAATAACGTATCAGATTTTGTTAATTATTCAAGTTTAATGGATGCCATTTTCTTAAATTATTCAAGTTTAGTTGAATAACTTTGCAGTTAAGTACATTACTATAAATGAGTCAAAAGAATATTATCCTAGAAGGTATATGTAAACTATTACAATTTCATAACTTTAATTGAAAAATGAATATATAAGATAATTATATGTTTATTATTCAAGATCAGTATAAAAAGAATTGTGTTAATATCTCTCCCCTCAGCTAAGGTTACAGAAGATTCTAAAAATATGTGGTAAGATATTGACTCTTGATCCCTCCGGATCACTTCGTCCAATTAAAGTGGGCAACTTGTGAGCAACTTTGTTTTCATCTCATAAATAGACACTTAAACAAAATATTCATTCATTTTTGGCCATACATAATCACTATACTTTGTCTTGCAGAGCACATATATTCAGGAATAAGGCGGAGAATGTAATAACATTTATGACATACTTTAGAAATAACACTAATTAAAGACCCATTAATCAATCTTGGAATTACTGAAAAGATCCATTCAAGCACTCTGAATGAGTTCAAGACTTCAACATACAAATTGTCACCTGGAGTACAAATTATATCCAGTGGTACATCAAGGATTAACAACTTTTCAGCTGGAATATCATCCACCAACTAATTAAGGGAAAGTGGTTTACTAGAAGTGACAATTGGTGATGAATCATCAATAACTCCCAATGCCTCCCATGTTATGTATTAGAAAGGGACATAGAAAGAAGTAAAACTCAATATACGAAAGTATCCTTTAGAGCTCTGTTTTTTGCATGTGTGCCTGGCAAGAGACGTTTAAAATTTTACTGTTAATTAACTGTTAATCTACTAAATATGATATTTAGTGGGTACTAAAAAGCAAAATTTTAATAAAATGTTTTTCTTAACAATGCAAGGCAACTGTTTATACTTATTAGATTCAGTACAGACCATGAGTGGGTAGAATTGCTTTTTATATACGAAAATTATCCTAATGGTTTATGATGAAGAAGCTAGGATTGTGTGGGATTACTAGTATGATCGCATCACAAAATCTAATATTTCTAACATGATATGGAGAAAAGGTCATCCCCATGATGAATGAGAACATAGATTTCCTCATGTCAACTTTTATTAAACCTTGTACCAGCTGGTAGTTCTTATGGATAATTCCTTACGTATGAAATAGTTTAGTTCTATACTAATGCCTCTACTACTTGGCTTGTGTAGCCATTACGATAGCAGTAAAAATGTTAATCACTAGCCAAATAAGTTATACACCATTTCTTGTGGCTACATTCAAAAGAGCATGTAGAAAATTTTATGAAGTATAAGCAAATAACATGTCAAAACAATTTGATATGCACTAGCTTGGGTTTCTCTTCACATTACAGTCTAACCAAACACATCTCATTAACACACGTCACATGACAGAATAACAAGAAGGCACATACTATACTCACATTTTTCAATCAGAATATATCCACACTGAGAATCAGTATAACATTAGCAACATAACAACCCAGAACCAATCATTTCATGATCAGAATATGCTCGAATCGAAGACAAGAGAATCACCAAAAATTCCTCAAACTTACAACCCAATTGAGATTCAAGGGAACCAAAACACAATCCTATCCCACAATTTTCAATATGTTCGTTATTGCCAAATCGATTGAAAATCAATATTTCAATGAATCAATGAAAATTAAAAAGAAGAGAGTTCTGATTGGTAAGATATGAAACCTTGAGAACGAGCGAATCTTTCAAACCTCGAGAACGAGAAGCTCAGAGGAGGCATCATCGACGGTCGAAGAGTGAAGGTAGAGGAGCCAGACGGCGGCGTCGAAGAGCAAAACTGGAGGAAGGTTCCTGAAAGGTAAGAGAGAAGAAAGAAGGAAGAGTGACAGTCGATTGAGAAACTGAAAGCATCAATAAAATGGAAATTTTGGGAGAAGAGTTTATTGTTGATGCGATGGCCACGTCAACAAAACTAATATTAAAATATAAGAGTATGAGAATAATGAGATTGATGCAATTAATAAGTGATTGTATCTTATTTATTTGAAAATAATTTATGGTTGGATGATTTTGTTTAATAATAGATATTTAACGAAAGACTATAATTAAAGAAAAATTATAATTTAAAGTAAATTATTATTTTTCTCTTTTAAAAAATATTTAAGGTTTGATGACATTTTTAATCTTTTTAATATATTGAAAATTTTAATTTAATTTCTTTAATATTAATTTGAATAATTTTATTTTTTAGTATTATCACATTTTTAATTTAGTGCATCCTTTTAGTTAATTTTGTGAGAACGTGACAGATTAATTAATTTGAATAATTTTATTTTTTAGTATCATTAAATTTTTAATTTTGTCCATCCTTTTTAGTCTTAGTTAATTTTGTGAGAACGTGACGGATTAATTTTCGACCCGACCTATTTTTTTTACAGTAACCACACCAATTTTCTCCAATTTCTCCAAAACAATTAGAGGATTCGAACGCAAGATACGCCAAGTTGCTCGTCTCCCAGCCGTTCGTCACGCAGTGCTCTGCTGTCTTCTTCGGGCGTTTCTCGTTCGTCTTCTCCGGTGGGTTGTCATTCGTCTTCTCGAGTGGGTTGTCGTTCAAAATTCGGTAAATAAATGGGAATGGGGCCTCTTGATGTTGTTGTTCTATAAACATGGGGTTAGTTTTATGTGCATCCTTGTTATTGCGAAGACTATCCGATGTTCTTCAATTGTTCCTTTTCCATAATATTCAGGAGTGTAAGAGAGAAAATATGATTTCTTATCTGATTTGATTTTTGTGTATTGAGCCTTTGCCATGGTTCCAGAGTGAACTGGGCAATTTTTTTTGGTGTTGCCATAAGTTTAATATTAGAGATTTTGCTATTGACCATACTGGATGGTAAAGTGTTTTTCAGTAGTTAATGAGAGAAGGATTTTGACATTAGAGATTCAGATAGAAATATTGAAAATTAGTTTTTTTTATATCCTTTAGGAGCATTATCTTCTGCTAAATTCAATTAGGTTGCAGGCAAGCCTTTTCCCTTTAATAGTTCAACTTAATTGCGGTATAAATTGTTTCTAGATTTACGTTGAACTAGATTTCTCTGTATCTTTTCACAGCATTATGGGGAATAATTCAGTATATTTTTAATTAGAACACGACTATTTCCATGATCAGGTAGACGAAGCTGTGCCTGCTTCCTCTAGTCTTCTTCCTCCATCTAACTAGGGTTTGGAGAGTTGCAGACTTGCAGTTTTTCTTATTTCCCTACACTCATTGTTCACGCAGCAGCTGGCCAATTTGATGTGATTTCTCAATTGATACTTTAACAATTCCTCAGTAGTTTCCTTTTGGTAACTTGCAAAATCGAAAGTTATCCACCTTTTCTTGAGACGCGGTATGATGTTTTGTTCCTTGTTGCCAGCCCTTGAATGGTGGAATTTTCCCTGAATTGCTGTTTGGTAATAACTGCATTCTTGTTGGTTTCACAGATGAAAGTGAAGAAGCAGAAGAAGCATAGGAAGACTGTGACGTTTTACACTGCTTGCTTTGGTTTTCATAAACCTTTCAAGGTTCTTTGCGATGGGACTTTTGTCCACCACCTTCTTGTGAATCGTATAACCCCTGCTGACAAGGCTCTTACCAATATCCTCAATGCTACTGTCAAGCTCTACACAACCAGGTCTTCTCACATTTCTGTTTTTTACTTTTTTTTAAAAGTAATTTTTTTAACATCTCTGTCATTGCTCACCCATTTCAATGTTGTGGGTATATGCCTAATTTCTCTCCTTTTTAATCCTTTTTCTTTTTTGGTCATTTATTCTCATTTGTTGGTTTGGGCTTTGGATGGAGGGGATGCAGATGTGTTTTAGCTGAGTTGAAACGACTTGGTGGCTCTTATTCTGAGGCTTTAGAGGCAGCTCATAAACTTTTAATTGCAAGGTTTCCCTCCCCCTCTTTCTACATTGACATATACTTGAGCACTGCAGCTAATCTGGTGTTAAACTAATTATGTTTTCCCCTTTCTTCCTTTCTTTGTTAATGTTGTCATTATGATTGACATGCATACAACACATAACTGATTGGATATCAAAACAGATTGAATTATAAACCTGTACTTTGTGTTATGTATTCAAAGAGACTCCTGGCTTTTGAGCCTTTTAACGTTATGTATTGTTCACAGTATCCATCTCCTATTAAAAATAGAACACCTCTCAGCGGCTGAAAATTCCAAACGTTTTATCCAAGCTTCCTTCTTGCCTTCTCTTTATATTCCTAGACCTCTCCATAGTTCTAGTGTAATTAATTAAGAGTTATAGCTAATTAATGTTGTTGAAATTTTGGGTTAAATACTTAAATTTATTATATTCAGTATTTTGTTTATGTTATTTGTATACACATATTTGTATATTATATATTTGAAGTTGTTTTCTATTTTGATCTTGTATCGTATGATTCAATATGATTCATGATTCAAAAATTTGTCTTCCAATTTTTGACTAGTATTATGATTTGACAACTATGCTTTTGTGAAAAATGAATCCTAGGTACATTGCTTGATATGATTGACCCACTTTAATATGGTTGCTTTTTCGTACACCCTACATCATATAGGGAGAATAGATGAAGCTGCTGGCCCAACATGTCTCTGAGGGATAGTGGTTAATTTTCATTTTATTGTTGTGACATAAATTTTGGGAATGAGAGATACACTAATTTGAATGATGTGTCTTTGGTCTTAATTTTCAGCATCTGATAATCTAATAGTGAACCTGCTGGGGTCAATGTTGTTTATGCATATGGATTTAAAATATTTGAATACTTGTCTTGCTATAGAGGTGGCTTTTCTTACTTGTATTTAAACGATAACTTGCAGATGTGAGCATGAAAGATGTAAGAGGGCTGATGCATGCATCAAGGAGATTATTGGAGAGAATAATTCTGAGCACTTCTTTGTTGCTAGTCAGGATGCTGGTCTGCGGAAGGAGTTGCAACAGGTTAGTATTTTGTTTATTTTTTTTCTGTTAATTCCTGTGGTTAGGCATGTTGTTTTCTATTTATTCTATTATTAATTAAGTTATTGACATAACTGATCAACTTTATGCTTATATAATCTCTAGAAAGAAATTTTCCCATTTGTTGGAATGCATTTGTTTTGATTTACATTATTGGTTAAGAATTTCTGTTCTTAGTTGATTATTTTAAAATTGATTCATATAAAGATGCTCTGAAGACAAATTACCATGGGTATTTGGCATCCTGTTTACCAGTTGTGTTGGAATTAAAGCAGTTGATTTTAAAAGCTGGGTCAGAGTGAGTAATGGATTTGCAAACTAATTTAATGTTGATTGGTGGAAGATGGGCTAGTTATAGTGAGCAGATAGCAGCGTTAGGTTTCTAAGGTGGGAGAATTCAGAGATAGTTGATGGAGGTTTGCTCATAATTTTAGAGGAGAGCAAGTGGATGGATTTATGTTAGTGCACTTGATGAGCTTGGTATTGGGTTGGTAGTAACATGACAAACATGGAGACCTTAAAACCTGTGGATAACTAAATTTCTGACTCTGTCAATGGAACCACTGAATTAGACCCGAGGTCAAATCAATTTATGGAGATGGTTGAGGCAGTCGGGGGATAGGACACATTGTATCTTGGTATTTAGGTTCCAATTTCATGCCTCACTTATTTTCGCTGTATTGGTCATGCCTAAATGTGTGAAACATCTAAGTTCTCGGTGTCATTAATTGGGACATTGGGTTATATGTAAGCTTTGCAACTTGGATATCTATACAGCATGTCTTATATGTGATTTGGCTTGAGAGGTGTATTAGATCATTTCTGGTAGTTATTGCTCATTAGAGGAGCTAAAGTGAGTTCTTTAATGTTTAATAATACTATTTTCTTTCCTATGTTTATGGCTTCTTTTCATTATTCAGTTTTCACCCTGGGTGCTTGATTGTGCCTTATGAAATGTCCTTACTGATATTTCCTTTGTACATGGTTCCTTTATACATTTTATAACGAAGCATGATATTTTACTTATTAAAAGTAAAATCAGAAAATTTTTGGTTATTGGTGTCTAAAATTTTTTGTAGTTCTATGTTATAGCAATTCAATAATTTTAGAATTGTACCCTTGGATAGACATTTATTCTTGTTAATCTGCTTGTCTGCAGGTACCTGGTGTGCCTCTCATATTTGGTCTCAGAAATGCTCTTTTTCTTGAACCTCCGTCTGCATTTCAGAGGGAATATGTCAAAACTTCTGAAGAAGCACGATCACATATGACTGACTTGGAGCACCAAATAATTAAGAATAGGTTAATGAATAGATTAGCTGGTGAGGAAGCTACAAATTCTTCTGATGAAAACAAGGATTTAGGAGACCAAACCATAGATGTGCAGGAAGTAAAAATGACCAGTACTGCAAGGAAACCAACGGGCATTAAGGATAAACCTCAGTTCAAGAGAAAGAAAGCAAAGGTCATAATCCACACTGATGCTGTATTTATTGCTTGTTCAAGTTTTTTTTACTGTGTTATGGGCTTCTAGCTTTCACTATTTTGTGGCTATTGAACATAATTCTGTCATTCTTCTTGTTTGCTTATCTCTTTTTTTTTTACTCAAAAGTATCAGCTAATTCGAGTAATGGGAATTTGTAGAAAATGCAATTGCTATGAACCCTTTAAAGATGAAGCTTACATAAACTAACATGTGCTTTTGTTGTATGGAATGAATAAATAAAGTTGTGCTTATTATATCTAATGCATTTATCTTGTTCATTTGTTTCTTGTTTTACTAATTATTAAGTATCAATTTAATTCATTTTTGTTTATCACAATGAAAGTGCACTTGTGCTGAAACATAATGCACATGGGTTTAGGCATTGGAATTAGTTTCAACCTCTCTCATGATGGCTATTTGTTATATGTATTGTTCAAGGGAGAAAAAACAAATTCGTCCATTATGTGTTTGATTGCATGGCTTCATCAAGGATTTTAGACAGGTTCTCTGATAGACTTCCCATAAGGTTCACATATGCTAGATGTAATAAGCAGCTAGGACAAAGGAAAGTAAATGGGTATACTTAATGTGTTCTCTTGGTGGTGTCGTTTAGTTTGAGAAGCTGAGTTCATTTTAGTGCTGCTATGTTCTTTTATTATTGTTGTTGCCGTTTAGATTATTGGTAATTTGGCTGCTAGTGTTGTTTTATTGGTCTTGTACTGTCTTTTGCAGGGGGGCCTAGCCCTTGGTGTTTTCAGGTTTTCATTTGGTTTTGTTTTGGGGAGAGGGGTGAGCTCTTGAACACTCACCAAACTATTGTACTCTTTTTTATCTCGATATTATCAGTAGCTGTGATGCAGGGACGAGGGGAAAATAGGATAGAAGTCCAGATAAAGGTTCAGATAGAGAGAAACCCAAGAGAGATGAAGAACTAGGGTTCTTCGCTAGAGAGAAATCTCTAAATACTTCAATAAACATAGGTCAAAAGATTCCCCCTACAGTCGAGCCAGAGAGAACAAATACAAGGGAGAAGAAATCATCACGTGATAACCACATGACCAACTAAATATACAAATAAACACAGCAGGGAAAATAAGACAGATTGCACTAAACCTATCAAAGGGCATGTGCTAGTCACAAGCACACTAAAACAGCAAATTAAACACATACGAAGGAAAACCAGCAGATAACTAATATCAAAACAGAGCCAGGAGATGCTCCTGCATCATACTCCTGCCCTTGACACTGTGCTGGTGCCTTCAGAGCCTTTTCCCGACAATAAGTTTCCCAAAATATCAAGAATAAACCATGTTCCATAGCTTCATCTTGGG
>JASKGM010019890.1:0-14669 GCA_034509205.1 Ceratonia siliqua
ATACATATTGATATTTGATAGATATATTATTTAATTAGTTTTTGTACATTAGATTTAATTAATAAACAATCTCATACCCCTATAAAGATTATAAACATGAAATAGTGTTAACATGCACTAACTATCCACTCTCTCAAAATAAGGCATCTCATGATGGATATATGTTCATTTTGCCTCACTAATGACTCGGCCTGTAGTTGCATGCAACGATGCAAGCACATGCAAACGTCAGCCTTTTAATTTTAAATTGTTTGTTATTCTACGAGTATCAGTCTGTTATTTTAAAACTCTTTTATTATCCCTTTGTCTGTTATTTTCGAATTATGAGAATTCCGTGTATATTAGTTCTGGCTTATCTCTTATATTGGAATCCTTTTGTAACTGATTACTCCTTATTTAAGGAGGTTGCTTGAATAAAAAGGCAGATTATTTTTTAGCTCAATATTTTTTTTCCTTGAGTGCGAAACTCACGCTAGTGCGACGCCATGCCTTCGTAGGTGAGACGCCTACTTACTTTTCCCTTATCTGCATCATCTCATGTTCTTAATTTTTACTTTCTACAAACAAGATTTTTGAGCAGGTATAATATGGACAACTGATCATTACTTTGAATGAGAGTAATATATATTAACTTGGAAATCTAGAATTAACAATATTCAAATTTAAATTATTTATAGGATGTAGCATGTTTTTGATCTATTATGTTAGTATCTTTATGCAATTAAAAAAGTTACATTTACCACGATAATTGATGCTTTAGGGTTCTAGTAGACAAGAATAATTAATTTAATACTTATAGTAATCTTATTCCTTCAATTTATTCAATTTTCTTGCAATATATAGGTTAATTAGTACTTTAGGAGCCTTGCAATCTTTAAATATTTTACCTCTATTAATTTATAAGTTAATTATTTATTTTTTATGTCATTTCAATTTAAACCTGACATGAAGCAACACTATGTCAATTTAATTTAAATTTAACACAGTCAAATTCAAGTCGAATATATCTTTTATCCCAATTCATTTGATAATTTTAAGGGGCCATTTGATACAAGAAATTTTTTTTTTTACGAAACATAATTTTTGGATGTCATGATTCTTAAAAATCTTGTTCACATGAATGTAAAAATTGTGTTTGGTTAGTGTCGTAGATTATTGAGAATGATAGACATTTTCGCGTTTGATTCAGAAATTATTTTCTTAGAAATCTAAGTAATTTTTACAAATATACCATTATTTATAAATTGTAAAAAATTTATATTTTAAAGAAAAATAAAGGTCGATGGTTGAAGTTGATGATTTAGGGTTTGGAGTTAAGGACTTGGGGGTTTGGGGTTTAAAGTTTAGAATTTAGAGATTAGGGTTTAGGAATTGTGGTTGGTGATTTGGAGTTTGAGAGTTTGGGAGTTTGTGGTTTAGGAGTTAGAGAGTCAGGGTTTGGGAATTTGAGATTTGAGGGTTTGGGTGTTTGAGATTTGGAGTTTTGGGTTTAGAGTTTGGGGTTTTGGAATTTATGGTTTGGGTTTGGAGTACTTCTGGTATGATGGTTTGTGAGAAAGGTAAAATGATCATCTACATACCACAATTTTTCCATGAGACGAGAATCTAAGAATACCACTCTTTAGATGAGAGAATTTTTATAAGAAACTTGCTTAAAAAATGCTCCTAAAAATTTTGATTTCTTGAGAAAATTTTTTTATCCTCATATAAAACATTGAAAACTAAAATTTTTGACTAATAATTCTTAAAAAAATAAAAAAAATTTGATACCAAATGTCTCTTAAAAGTAAAACATGTGCAAATATTTAAACAAACAAAAAATGTGACTTAATATATGTAAAGGCTTAAATTTTTTTTTGGTATTGAAAATTTTATTTTGTATATGGATTAAATTTTGCATTTTTTATTAATTTAGCATCATATTATATTATTCTTCTCAAATTATTCTTTTTATAAATATTTTTTTTTTAGAATTATTAAGTGTTAGAATAATTTATATGAAATCTTACGTGTCAATTTTTATAAGATATTTTTCTAAAATTTTTTATAGCATCAGAAGAATATAAATATCATAATATATTATTTTAGAATCAAATATATTAGGTAGATTTATTTTGTTCCTAATAAAGTTATTTTTTTCCATACACGATTGTATTTAATAAAAAATTCCAGAGAAAATTTTCCCAGCTGTCCTTATAAATAAGATCTTTCACTTTACACAGGGACAGTACAGTACTAGATTACTCCTTTGCTGCTGTTACTACAGGCTGTCGCCTTCTTTTCGCCGCCGTTACAACCGCCGGCGAGTCATCGCCTGAATTTCAGTGACTGGGCATTTCCTGGAATCTTCGAGTATGGCAGCTACTTTACTCTCTCAGGCTTCGCTTCTTCAACCGAACCCTTCTGTCACATTCAGAGCCCAGCAGTTTCCTCTTGTAGCTCAGAGTCTCCGAAATCAACCCGCATTCTCAAGTTTTTCATCTTCTTGCTTCTTTTCTGTAACCTCGCTCTTGAATTTTCCCATGAATTTTGATGTAAAATGTGATTCTTCTCTCAGATGTACTTTTTGTGGCCAAAATGAAAAATGGGTTCCTGCCTAAAGCCTCGGCGGGTGTCTTGGACTCGAATTTCAACTCTCCCGTTTCGGCTAAATCGACCGATAATCCGATTACAGTTATTGACAACTACGACAGCTTTACCTATAACCTTTGCCAGGTTCTTTTTTTTTTTCTGAATTTTCTTATTGATGTTAAGGAATCGAATGGAAAGATTACTGATACCTATTTTGCTGTTGGGATCATTTACCTTGAGGAAAGAAAATGAATTAACATATGGTTATCTGGTAATACTGATCACAATCTTTTTTATTCTTATGCTTTTCTCCCACTTTTGAAGGGAACAAAACGTTAAGAAAAAAAATGCTTATTTACAGCATGTTTGGACTTCGGATGAGGGGTAATTGGAGGATTGAACAGAAGGGGAAGACTTTTCTTTTATACTGAAGCTTATGATCTACCTTTTTAGCCCCAAATTATACTTATAGTCTTTTCCCTTCCCTTTCTTTCCCTCATCAATCATTCAAACAAGTGGAAGGTAAGACATTTCCATACATTCCTTTCCTTCCTATGTCATCTCTTCTCTTTCCATTCCATCCCATCTGTCAAACTTTCAAACATATCTGGGAACTCCTCAATTCCTAGGCATGTTTTCCTTCATTTAGTATAATGCATCTAAATAAGGGATTGGATGCTTCCTTTCATTATTTTCCCTTCCATTCCATCTATAGGATGTAAAACAGAGGCATTGACTATATAGTGCACTTTTTTTTTTTTTAACTTTATTGTTGTATTTTTTAACTACAAATTGTGAGATAACTAAGCAAAACAATTGAGATGACTTAGTTAGTAGAACTTCTTGAATTCATTATAGATTTACAGATATAAGTGAGACCACTAATTGAATTTTGGTCGTAGCTTTAGTAGATATGCAACATAATTGAGTTTCTATTAATTTCATGCACTCTTAGTAATGTATGAGTTCATGCCTTCATGGACCGTTATATCATCTCGATTCAAGGGCAAACGTGAGAATGATGATGAAGGTGTTCATAAGATTCAGTTCAATCAAATTATGATCTTTAAAAGAATCAAATTTTTCATTGTCTGGAAGGGAAAGAGATTTAGGTCCAAAAGCTATTGATATCTCATCCTTTTCACCCTTATGTGGATGCAGCCAATAGCAATCAATTTGAGGTTGGATTTACATATTATAATATGGAGGTTATAGATTTTCTATTACTGGTTTTTTCTTTACAATGCACTTATGATATCATTATGTAAAGTGCAATTATCTTTGCCATTGTAAGAGAATATTGTTTCGTACCAATTTTTCCTCCTACTTTGGTATTGTGCTGCTTTTGGTAGTTTATAATCTTCAAATCCAACGAAATAACTTTGACACCAATGCCATTCTCGGATTTATCTTCTATATAGTTAGGAACAGCCATTTTAGCATTGAAAATGATGTAAAAGTTTAATACAGGTAATGTTGCCCTCTGCACTTGGTCTGCCAAAAAAGAGAGAGAAAAAAATTGGTGGGAAATAAATTTAACATCTCCCATCACCCTATATAGTGGCTTCAAATATTGATGAAAATAGAAAATGTGATAGAGGGAGTTCTATACATTGTATCTTCACACAGAGAGATGGGTATCTCTGGCTTTTCTCTCATAAAGTTACAAGTAAAGTGTCTCAAACTTTATTCCCTTTTAAAATATTTTTATTCAAAATTCACTTTAAAACAAACTTTTGTCTACTAAGTTATAGAAAGTTTGAAATTCTTTATTCTTTTCTTTGTTAATTTAATTATATGAGTGGGTGGGGATCTGCTTCATATAGTGTGTTATTGAACTTCTTTCTTTCTTTTACTGGTTTCCTTCAAATATGATTATTCTAATAATAATTTATTACATTTTAAAGTATATGGGAGAGCTGGGATTTCACTTTGAAGTCTACCGTAATGATGAATTGACTGTTGAGGAGTTAAAGAGGTAAATAATTTTTTGGTTATGCATATCATGTGATGCCATTCTTATTGATGAAGCATTATGTGAGAACAATATTCTTTAAGGTTTCTGATGTATTAAGCTAAATTTTTTGTAACTTTTTTTTTTCCAATGTAATAGGAAAAATCCTAGAGGAGTGCTAATATCACCTGGGCCGGGTAAGCCTTATCTGGCATTTTCAATTTCTTTTTCATTTTTTTAATTCTTATCAGATAATTTTATACATGGTCAATGTTTCAATATTAAAAAGAAGAAAGAATAGAATACGCTCATGTGACTGTTATACACAACATTCCTTCCTTACAGGAACACCTCAAGATTCTGGCATATCTTTGCAAACGGTTTTGGAACTCGGGCCAACTGTGCCTTTGTTTGGTGTGTGCATGGGTCTGCAATGCATTGGAGAGGCTTTTGGAGGTTAGTTATTTAATATTTCTTTAAGCCTGTAAGTGACTGTCATATTAGGTGCATTTACCTGAATGTAAGATTTCCTTGATATTTGTGGACGTCATTCACCTTTTTGCTTTTGTGGACTCCAAACTTTAATTTTTTAATGCAAGCATCCCATGCATTCTAACCATTATCATGTTGATCTATCTCTCTTTCATTCTCTGTCGGTTCTTACGATTGGTTTGGCCATTATGATTGGATCAAGACTCTGTGCCTTTGTGCCTTGCAGGGAAAATTGTGCGTTGTCCTTATGGTGTCATGCATGGAAAAGGCTCTTTGGTGTATTATGATGAGAAGGAAGAAGATGGTTTGTTTTCTGGGTTATCAAAGTATGGTTTTATTACTTTATACTTTTTGAAATATCTGGTTATCAAATAATTTTGGAAACTGATTGTTTAATTTTATCTTGTAAAAGTTATACTATCTAAATTTTGCCTGTTAGATAAGCTATTGTTCATTTTAGCCCACTATTTCTTTTGGCAAATATGCGCCTTGATATTATGGACTTTTTCCATTTGATGGTTAGCCAACACACTACCTGATAAAAGAAAATTTTGAAGGGTACATAAATGACAACTTCGGATGAACAAAGGTTTTAACACATTGATGGGTTGTCGAGTAGTGAGGACAACTTACTATATTAATTATGTCCAAGTATTTAAAATTAAGGTTTCCAAAACTTGAATCAATAATCTTCTGTTACATTCATGTCAATTTAAAAGAGAAAGAAGCAATATTATGATACAATATGTTAATTAATTTCTTTTACAATTAGTTCTCTGTTTCTATTTTTAAAATTTACAGTAACAGCAACTTTTAAGATATAGAGTCATAGAATTCACTTTTCGTTGCATAATCTGCTTCTACTTCCTCTTCAATCTCAAAGTTTTAAACTTAAGAATTCCAACCTAATTTGTCGGTCATCTTCATATCTTTTTTAGTCCTTTCACTGCTGGTAGATATCACAGCCTTGTGATAGAAAAGGAGAGTTTTCCTGATGAAGAGCTTGAGGTAACAGCCTGGACAGAGGATGGTCTTATAATGGCTGCCCGCCACAAGAGATATAGGCATCTGCAGGTAGAGCATCTTACTCTTCCTACGATACAGATTACTTTTATTTGTATGTAGTTGTTCAGTGTCTGCCTTTAAAACCTATGCTACTTATGTCAGCTAGCCTTATTTCCCAGTATAACTTCTGCTTCTTCTCTGTAATATTTCCAGACTGGAAATTCAACTACCTGTTTTGCTAAATTAAATCCACCTCACCAAGTAATTTATGCACTAGTAGGCCTTCTTTCCAGATTTTTTGAACCATTTATCTTGCAAACTACCATTCTCAATGTTTTTAGATACCTTTTCATATAGAATGTCCTGCAACATGAATTTCATTACCGGGTTGTCACTTTTGTACTGTAGCTCATATATGCTTCTGCTGTTCTTAATGTCAGCACCATTGCTGGTTCCACAATATCACCTGAACACCATCTCTGGCATCTTTTCTCTTAATGTCGACATTACATTTTTCATTCCATTTTGTTATAATATGAAATTACCTTACTCAAATTGATGCCTTTATCCTGTCAAAGATCTAGTATAAAATACTGAAAAACCGATAGTGTTAGTTTAAGGTTCTTTGAATAGTCCCTTGATTTCTTAACTTGGGCTACTAAGAAAGAATAAAAAATTAAAAACACAAATAGAACCAAAAATGAAAGTAAAAGGCAAAATATATTTCTTTAAACATGAAACAGATTAAACAAATATTTAACAAATGTTTGTGGGTGTGGCTGATATCATGCGACAACTCCACCATTCAAGACCTCTTCGTATGTTTTCTGTCTCACTTTCTCTGAGACACTGCAATTGCAAAACTGCAGGAGTAGAATGATGGGAGGGAGCTTGGTGGTAATGCAGGATGCCATCCATGGGAAGGGAAATGGGTACGTAAAATACATATCTGAACAGTATTAGTACGGTAGTACCCAATATATACCTGGTATGGGTACGGCTTGATTTTGCCGTACCCATGCTTCATAGATGCTATTTAAAAACAATTAGCAAGTTGATTTTGCTGCCATAGTCAATGCATTAAACCTATGCTTCCTAAATAAACTAAAGCTGTCACAGTTTGAATGCTTTGGTTAGGATGAAATTTACTATTGGTTTGCGTTTGGATTGAGGAAATATGAAACTTGGCTACTTTAGTGATTGAAGAACAAATTAAAACCTGCACCTAAACAGTCCTCCTAGTTAGCAGCCATGGTTTCTGTTGAGTTCATGTTTTTATATTAAAATATCGTAGTCTCCCATCCTTTCTTTACATGTTATCAGCGGTCTTAAAACTTTCATTTCTTCAAACTGCAGGGGGTTCAATTTCACCCAGAGAGCATTATAACCACTGAAGGCAAGGCAATTGTCCGTAACTTTATCAAGCTTATAGAGAAAAAGGAGGCTGGTGGTTGCTGAAACAGTGCTTCATAAATGTTGAACATTAGATGTTTAATAAAGTGTGATTATAAGGCGCACATAGATAGCTGTAGAGTTATATGTTATTGGTTTATTAGGACCATGAAGGAAGATAACAGAGGTTGAAATTCTGTGGCAAATGAAAAGAACAAAATCACAGTTTAAAGTTCTGCAGCAAAAGGCATGAAAAAGAAATTCTTGGCCTTGGCTTCATAGTTTTATGTCGGTGCCTAGTATAGTTCAGAAATGGCACAGATTGTATGTTGTATTTCATATGTATGGAATGGCTATTCGAAGTTGTTAGTTACCTTCATGCTATTTTCCATAGCCAATAATTACCTTCAAAGAGATCATTTGCAGCTCAGTCTTTTGGGTGGGTTTTTTCCTGCCCTTTGGTAGGTCTTACTCCATCCTTATGCTGCCACTGGATATATAGGTGTCAAGAGATTAACAAAATAAAAATAAAAATATATCAAAATTAATATAACGTGTGGAGATAAAGTCTATACCTTAAAATTTCCTGATAATATACCAAGCTGTTCTTAAAAGTAGAACTGAAACGGATGTTGGAGAAAAGTGTAGAATCTTTTTGAATAATGATATTTATATATTTTTTTATATTATTTTTAATTATTGATATGTTATAAAATAATAAATAATAAATAATAAATAATAATACATAAAAATAATATAAAAATAACATAAAAATAATATAAAAAATAATATATGAATATCAACCCTGCTCCATTTAGGACAACTCTGAAATGGTTCCAACTTGGAAGATGGTGGTAGTTGAAGGGCTTTTAATTATTCCTTAACAGACTAAAGGAAAACAAGAAAAGGGATAATTGCATTTGCAGTAATAGGAACCACAAAAGATTTGAAAGACAACGAGGAGTGGCTCTTGGGTAATTATGAGTCAGGTGACGACACCCTCTCTTTTCTGCAGTTGACAATTGCTATAGCTTCCTCCAGTTCAAACCTGGTTGGCACCCATTAGGGTTTTCGTCTACAGTTGATTCAGATTTTCAAACCCTGCAATTCTTCATGTGCTCTCTTACCTATAACCTACCCACACAACTAATTAGGCCTCAGGCTAGTCAGATATTGTACTCTCCTATTAATTTTTTTAAAACAATTTAACTTTTTTATTTTTCCAAAAAAAAAGTATAGATAATGTAGTTGAAGTTTTTAAAATAGAATTCATAAAATGACAGAAAATAAACGTAAGAGTGAGATCTGATTTTTGAAGACCGCAAAAAATAATTATTCAGAAGTTGTGGTATTATTGTTTTTTAAACTAAGAACTAATTTATCATTTAAATTTTGAGTTTTTTTTAAAGATTTATTTTGTTTGACTAATATTTACTAATAATTAATTTATAAAAATATATATAATCTAAATAAAAAGCTTATTATTTTTTCATAAAATCGTTTTTATTTATTAATAAAACAAAATTTCTTGTTGATAAACTACAAAATAAAACATCAATGGAGACAATATTTGTTGAAGTTGTGTCAGAGATATGCTTCATAGTCAAACAGGTGAAAGGTAATACGCAAGACTCAGCAAAGAGGCCAGAGCTTCACTATTCAACACTAAATTTATGAGTCCCAAAACATCTACCTATTTCACTCCTACGATGGTCGGTCCACACATAATATTTGTTTTTTTTATACTTTAAATAATTTTAATATATTAACAAAATAAAATAAATATAAGATAATATTTTTAAAATTTAATTTTATCCTAGCTTCCTTGACGAATGTGCCAATACGTAATTGGCACAGTTCTTTAATGCAAGGGGGGACTTCTACTCACTCAGTCACTTGTAACTATTAAAGGGACCATTCGTACACTGATATTGATAGTTTATATATTATAATATAAAATATAAAGATATAAATTTTTAAAATTTTATAAAAATTATTAAAATTAAAAGGGATTTAATATAAATTTATATGATATTGGGTAGCATGAAAAAATATTTAAAATAATGTTATTTTATTATATTCTAATTAAAACGATTAAACGAGATAAGTTAATAAATTTGTTTTAATCCTTTCTTTAAACAGGTTATCAGCTAAATTGACAGGTTAAAAGTGCTCCCAACCTACATTGTCCTTAGCGAGTTGATGGTTAGTGGGTTGGCTCCCCACATATAGTATATTTATATTAAATTATTTTTTTATATTATTTAAAAATTATTAATTAGTGATAAGAATATTATTCAACTTTCTTAAGTTTGATTCTTAATACTACACAATTTTTTTTTTTAAAAAAAAAGAAAAAGTTGGCTTGCTAACCCGCTTGGCCATTTTGACAATATATTCATCTCTAAATTCGACCTATCCTTTTAAACAAGACGACTAGGATAGCCCAACAAGCTAAACTTGTTTTGAGAGATCTATATTTTATTATCTTAATTGTTATGTTAAATGAGAGTATACTAAATACAAACCTTGCTTTGGAAGGAAGCTTTTGTTAATCTAGGACAAAATAGTGATATTGGTTTACCAAAATGCTTTTAAAAGTGAAGGGGATAACCACTTTGGTTACTTACACCAAAATTCTCATTAACACTAGTAAGAGGCATTCGTCAAAAACTAATGAATAATGGATATTTTTTTTATTTTTTTTTATTTTATTATTATATATCACTTATTATTATCGTTATTATTTTATAATATATTAATAATTAAAAATAAATTATAAAAAATATATATATAAATAACATTACTCAAATTAATATTGATAAAATTATATTTTCAAATCCATTAGGTAGATCACTTACTAAAATTTCTCATCAATTTAAAACTAGGGATTTTTTTTATACTCCTAAAATACTCATAACTTGTTAATGTAACAAAATTATTTATGAAAATATAAAATTATTTGATGATGAATAATTTATTATATTGGCATAATATTGATATTATGTGAATATTAAAAAAATCTCCCTTAAACAAATAAGATTTATTTTTTTATATTACAATTAACTGAGGTTTAAATTGATTTGTATTCATTTTAAATGATTTACTTTTTCTGATTTGATTGAAAAGAAATCATTGGCGAAATTAAGACATTCAAAAGTAATTTAGATTAAAACAATAATTTTATTTTGAAAACTATATTGAAAGACTAAATACATTTTTTCGGTTACACTCTACTATAGTATTAGTAAGTAGATATCAAACCCATAGAATTCTTTAAGTAAATCCAATTTATCAAAAGTAGACTAAATTAATCATAATTTATATATGTATGCATATCTTCTTTTCTGTCAACATATGTATGCATGTAAAAAATAAGTACAAAAAATGGGCCAATTTATATATCTGTTAATGATTAACTTTGTTTACTTATTTTTGGTAAATTGAATCAATTTAAAAATTTATTTTGAGTCCAAATATATCAAGTTCATCTTAATCCTAATACATTGAGACTAATGTCATATGAATTATTAACTTATATTAAAAAAAATTATTTGAATATGATTTACAATATGTTCCAATCTCTTAAACTTTTTCTCCACCATACTATTTTTGTTTAGTGAAAAACATATCTCGTGATTATTTAGTGTGACATCATCTCTCAAAAAAAATATTTCAAAATGTATAAAAAAAATGGTTAAATTATGTCGTTCAAGGCGAGTTTAACAGTAATTGCATGAAATACAGATCCTGACTAATGAGATGCAGGATCACATTTTTTTTCCCCAAAAAAGAATTTGAAGAGAAGAACAAAAGCTTGGTTGTTTTCTGGCTTCTGTTTGGAAGAAAGACTCTGAAACAAGATAGCAGGTGAACAACCACTCCCCCAGCATGTTGTGTCCATAGAGATCCAAGCTGCCCTCATCAAATTCCCAAACTTAATCTTTTACACCACAAGACAAAGACTCTGTATAATAAAGAGACAGACTCTGACCCTTATTATATATATAGACCAGTTGCAGCACCGCCTTCTCCATATTCAGGAGACTTGGATTCCAATTTTGATTCAAAAATATGCCCTCAACCTGACAAATCTATCCAGAAAATTATTGAACTAGTGCTTTCACTGTATTCTACATCGGAGTTTTATGAGTTTTTTTTTTTGGTCTTTTTAAAATAAGTTTTAAAATAATTTAAGATATTAGAAAAAATAAATACATTTCATAATGTATTATTCTAAAATACAGTACATTTAAATGAAATTATTTCAAAATTATTTTTGAATAACTCCACGTCATTTTAAAATAGAGTCTCTCAAGATAACACCCACAATTTTCTCCATAAAGTTTGACAGTCTAACATGCAGCAGTACAGTCATGGACAAAAATGAATATGAAACAATTTAAGTGGGGCAAATGACAGAAACATAGTGATTCTATAAAAACTTTAACCTTTCCAAGAGGTAAATTTTCTTTTCTGTTAAAATGCAGCTCCAGATTCTAACATATATTTTTTATTTTACAATTCAATAAATAAATTATTAAGGAAAAATTTTCAAAATGAAAAAACCCAGCCTGCCTCAAACTATTCATAAAATCACTTTCTAGAAAAAAATGCACATACAAAAGCTGACAAATATGGCCTTGCAAACTTAAATTATTTCTGAATGTCTCACGAAAGATCGTTGAGATGCGGATGCCCAAGAATAATTTTCTCTATAAACCATGACAGTCCAACATGCATCAGTACTGTCATGGACAAGAAAATGAAACAATTTAAGTGGGGGCAGTGTATAATATTAGAACAGCAATACCAACAGGAAAAATTCACACCAATCATTCATAAAATAAGCCCATATGCTAAATAGTTTATTGGAACCCTGAGGTTTTGTGTCTAATAAGTACAGAAATCATCATCACAAGATTCAATTTTTGTAAAAGCATAAGACAATCAATGACAAAATACCTGGGAACCTAAAGGTATGAACTATACACATACCCACCCCCACCACCAGCAAGAACCATATCCAAACCATCATAATCATCTTCAGGAAATTCTATGCCTCTCTCTCTCTCTATACACCAAATGGAAAAACAAAATGCTGACCCAGGCAAATCAAACTGAATCAGAAGAAGATGGAGATTGCTTTAACCCCGAGATCTTCGAACAGAACCCGGTCTTGTCTTAAAAGGAAGCAGCCTCTGCCTGGCTTCCTCTGCTTCTGTGGTGGTGTCGTTTTCCATGGTGGCGCCTGCCATTGCCGAACGTGACAGGATCAAATTTCCTGAGTCTTTCAGCTTCTTGGGGGTTGATCACACACTCTGGTGGGGGTACTTTGTATCTGACTTTGTCATAGCAGTAAGAGTATGTCATGTGCTTCATCCTGAAATTCTCCATTTTGATTCTTTGTACTGGTGTGACACCGGAAGGAACTGCTTCAAAACTTTGAGTATTTTCACACTTGGCTATGTGCTCGATCGGATCAACCGCACAACCGTGAAGGACAAGGTCTGAGAACTGAGCAACATAGGGTGCATACTTGTAATTTACTCTGTATTTTCCTCCATTGGTAGCCCAGTCAGATCCATCCCATATTGTGGCATATAAAGTCATTGGCTTTGAGGGGAAATCACCTCCCATAGATTCTGTTCTCTTCACTTCTCTAATTGGAACATTATCTACATAAAATCTGCAAAAGGAAAAATAAATAAACTCAAATTAAGCAAAAAAAGTAAGAATATAAAAATTAGCCTAAGAAAGTAGCAGTAAAATGAAAATCCTTAATAATTTCCTGAAGGAACTTTCCTTCTCTTTCTCTCATATTTTAGGGACATATAAAACTCAACTTTGGTTGCTTAAGTATAACTAAGAAAAGACAACTGACAACTAATTCATGAATTTAGAAGGACAAAAATAGGTTTCAAACTCCCACTGGATTCCCCAACAACCAAGAAGTTATCATGTGACCCAACTTGTATGTCAATCCCACCAAGATTTTCTCTTGGCGGTTCTTCTCCACAGGAATATTTACAATTTAAGTATGAGGTCTTATAGTTATAATCTTCCAAGTAACCAAAACTTCAGCTGCACATAGTTACCCCACGAGATATTTCTATTCAGGTGGAGACACCGTATTCCAGAACAAACAGTCCCTTACGTTACTTACCTAGCAGACCTCAAAATGACACGAGAGAAAAGTGAAATATCAAGCACCATTACGGGATACAGTGACTGTAGAAGCGTAAAAAAATAATTTAATCTTATCATATTACAAGGAGAAAACTGGTTTTTGATAAAACGGGATGTAAAAAAAACCCAGTAATCCAATAATAGAAGGCATCATCAGAACCACAAGGCATACGGTTACCAGTGTATATGAGATTACTCGAGTGTAAGTGGAAATAAAAAAGACTGACATAAGGACTTTCCATGACAAACAAAATGCAGATATAATATCTAGTATAAAAAGTAGACGAGAACCAAATATGGTATGTGGTATGGTATGTGGGGTTCTGAATGACGCTTACATGATCTGAGAATCTGTCCATAGGATACTGTACTGGTGGAAATCCTCCGCAGGATCAAACCAAAGACCATATCTTTCCTCTCTGCCAATGCTGGTGCTTCCATTACCATAAACATTAGTCTGAATCCTCCAGTCTTTGCCTCTAATATTCCCCAAGAACTCGAAGTCGATCTCGTCATGGTTCTTCTGGAACATATCACCATTTGACATCTGCAGCAGAAAATGGAAAAATGATTCCTTCTTATTCTTTAGACAGAAGTTGACTAGTACTATGTCAAACACACCCCACTATGACGCTATTGGTCTTAAACAATTGAGCTTTCGCTAAGAGAGACCCAGCAAAAGTTTAAAAAATGGAGGGACAAAATTTCACCTGCTATACTGTGATCAGACATAAATCTCAGTCTCCATTAATGACCATAAAAATGAAAAAAAAAATTACAGGGCTTATTATATCTTGTAGCAAGAAAATTTACAGAAGAAAAAGGAGGAACATAATTTTAAAGAAGGTAGAAAAAAGGATGAAATTGACAGAATAGTGGTTTCAGCTCCAGTGGGTTGGAGTGGCCAGATTAGCTCAGTGTAGATTGAGCAACTGGACTGAAAGGAAAATCTTGATGAACTGGGGTGAAAAAGCAAGTACGGTTTCTGATGATTCAGTTTCTCTAACGGGATATAGAAATATAATAAAAAGATTCACCAATAAAAAAACTCTTCTATATTTAATCG